>VJMH01004501.1:0-35880 GCA_009835185.1 Aphanomyces stellatus
CCCACACAATGAATCCCAAGTATCTGGATGCGAGTCGTTGAGGTCGTGGCGGTAGATATGCAGCGCGTCGTGCACACATTGCGTGGCCTTGCCCAGGTCGTCGATGTCGCGAAAATATCCGCCCATGACCACGAGCCACTCGGCTTTGTCGGCCAATGCGCGCGCGCCATCGACTTGCGCTTGCAGGGTTCGCTCCATTCAGTCTCCCAACACATCAAACAGCATGCGATCCAAATCGGCAAAACTGACATTACCGGCCTGCATGAGCGCCGCAATGTTGGCCCGATCGCTTGCGATGGCCGTCGTCGAGTTTTCGCTTTTGATCGTGCCCAGCATTTGAAAGAACGAGTTTGTGTCTTGGATGTCTTGGAGAAACGCTTGTTTTTGAGACTTTCCCATGGCCACTTCAAACCGCGCGTTGATGACACTGGCCACATAAATTTCAAACACACACCACGTCCGCATCAATGTCGTCGGGTTGTTCCATAGACTCAAGACCATCACGACATTTCCAATGGCTTTCAACGCCGACTGAAACGAATCGACCCACACTTCAAACGGAAGGACCGTGTTGTTGACCAAATGTTGGTTGTTGTCATGTTGGTTGTTGTTGAACATGCAAAACCACACGGCCACATTGTCGGGGTCCAATCCTTGGTCGTCGAAAAAGTCTGTCAACGCATCGACCACATCTACAAACTTGTAGCTCCATGCATGGCTGACAAACCAAGTCGCGGGTTTCACATATTGAGCTCCATTGGGATGATGTTTAAGCACGTGATCCACTAGCGACAATTCGTGCTCGATTGTGGAGGGTTTGACACACTGATGGCACACATCTTTCGTGGTGATGCCATCGAAGGCTTCTCGTCCGCCATGCATCGTCATAAAGTGCTTAAGTAATGACAGCCACTCTTACCCGACCTTGGACAGTCTTGTCATTCGTGATTTTGTCCCCAATGAGAAACATGGCTTAGCTTGAGTTGGAATCCTCCCAATCGACCACTCCTGTTCTTGGCTTGACTTTGGGTTTCTTCAAGCACTTTGTGATGCTTCATGGCGGACGAGATGCCTTCCAAGGGCTCAGCACCAAAGAAGTTTGTTTCGATTTCGTCAAGCCCTTCACAGGCGACCACGAATTGTCGCTAGTGGATCACGTGCTTAAACATCATCCCAATGGAGCTCAATATGTGAAACCCGCGACTTGGTTTGTCAGCCATGCGTGGAGCTACAAGTTTGTAGATGTGGTCGATGCGTTGACAGACTTTTTCGACGACCAAGGATTGGACCCCGACAATGTGGCCGTGTGGTTTTGCATGTTCAACAACAACCAACATGACAACAACCAACATTTGGTCAACAACACGGTCCTTCCGTTTGAAGTGTGGGTCGATTCGTTTCAGTCGGCGTTGAAAGCCATTGGAAATGTCGTGATGGTCTTGAGTCTATGGAACAACCCGACGACATTGATGCGGACGTGGTGTGTGTTTGAGATTTACGTGGCCATTCAAACCAAGGCGCGGTTTGAAGTGGCCATGGGCAAGACCCAAAAGCAAGCCTTCCTCCAAGACATCCAAGCCAACGACGACTCCTTTTTGGAAATGCTGGGCACGATCAAGAGTGAAAAGTCGAGCACGGCCGTGGCGAGTGACCGGGCCAACATTGCGGCGCTCATGCAGACTGCCAATGTGGCGTTTGCCGATTTGGTTCGTATGTTGTTTGATGTGTTGAGAAATTGGGTCGTGCGAACGTGCAAACTCAAGTGGATGGCTCGACCGAATTATCCATGCTAGCCAAGTGGCTCCATTTTCTGAGCGGCGTGTTCTACCGGATGAAAGTATACGACAAGGCCAAACTAAGTATACGACAAGGCCAAACGAAGTATTCGACAAGGCCAAACGAAGTATTCGACAGGCCAAACGAAGTATTCGACAAGGCCAAACGAAGTATTCGACAAGGCCAAACGAAGTATTCGACAAGGCCAAACGAAGTATTCGACAAGGCCAAACGAAGTATTCGACAAGGCCAAACGAAGTATTCGACAAGGCCAAACGAAGTATTCGACAAGGCCAAACGAAGTATTCGACAAGGCCAAACGAAGTATTCGACAAGGCCAAACGAAGTATTCGACAAGGCCAAATATTGTATCGACGAAGCCCTCGGCATCAACCGCCACGATCTGAAAGTCCAACATGTCGACACGTGGGACGCAATGGCCCGTGCGGCTGGGATTGCCTTCATGTCGAACGAGCCTCGAGATCTGTGGGAGGCCATGTTCCAAGAATCGATGGCCCATCAGACCACCTTGTTTGGCCCTGACCACGTCACAACTTTGGAAACAGTGTTTCATTTGGGCTATTACTACATCCAATGTGGTGCCTTTGATGCTGGCTTGCCGTTGGTGCAAGCGTGCTACGACACGTACAATCGATCGTTTGGGGACACACCATTCGAGTACTTTGGTGGCGTTGTATACCATCGGGCAGTGCCTGATGCTCCAAAACAAATTCGACGACGCGGCATCTGTGCTGCGAGATTGCTACGCGCGTCGATGTACCGTGTTTGGACCCGCCTGCGCGTATTATTCATGAAAAACGACTGATGTTGCTGGTCCAATAGTCCAATTGGACAGAATACGACACGCAATAGCACTTGTATGAAGTCTATTGCAATTCAAATCCAGTGCCAAAAATGGAACAAGTGCCCCGAATCACGGCCGCACCTTATTTAACCCCGCCATTGGCAGCCATTCGGCAATTCCAATGTGTGATTATCGTTGCCCTTGGCATTTTCGACATCTATCGAAAGCAATAAAATCATGAGGGTTTATCTCGCCAATTGTTGTAGCATTGAGGAATATGTCATGTAACAAAGCATGTGAGGTAACCTTTGCAAATAGTAGATCTTGAATGACATGTTTCGCTGATATAATTGGGACTGGGATTCCACTTCCCGAAGTATTTTATTCAGCAAATAATTACTAGTAATCGATTCTTCATCCGACAGAGTCGGTGCTTTGACCAAAATGTAATCTCATAAATTCTCGACTTATATTTGTAGTACTCGCTTTTGAGGAGCTTAGTAACATCTCAGAATCAGTAAGTGGTGATGAAGAGGAGGAAATTTCACAAGAACAAGTCTCTCTTTCAAATTCATCGCTGTTTTGGTGTTTTGTTCCATCAAGAAACATCAGATCTCCACAGATATGTTTTATGTTGTCATCTCCACAAATATGTTTTATGTTGTCATAAAATCTCTGAAAAGAGTCAAAATCGCTTTGTACTTTTCCGAACGAAACGCCATTTGAAACCGCCAGATAAAATTGGTCACCATCATCGCGCGGACGGGATGACTCTTCGAACGTACGTCCAAGAAGGAAATATTGAACTTGTGCGCCTCACGCTTCCAAGTGCAGCTACTAATGATGTCCAAGGCGATGTATTGTACGTTCAACTACACGAAATTGACACCACCATCTAGGGCGAACGATGTCTTCTGTGCGAAACACTCCACAACTTCAACAATGACAAGAATGAGTCCACGAACAAAGTACAAGAGGAGATTTTTCATCTTCTTCTTGCGTGCAACCTCGTGGATGTCAACTATATTTGTCACGTACGTAGGTATTTGAGAATTCACTTAAATGTCGATAGGAATTGTGCTCGCCATTAATGACTGCCGTTCGTGTAGCCCCAATTGAAATTATTCGCCAGATGTGTCAACATCCAGCTACTCGAATCAACCTGAAAGACAAGGTCAAAGTTATTTTGTTTCATCTTTCGTGATGTGGATACAGGACGGGAATGGAGCATTAATGTATGCAGCAAAAGCAGGTCGTGCAGAAATAATTTGGTTTTTGGTCAATTGCGAAGGCATTGATACTTCCAGCGTAAATGAGGTAACGTTGTTTGTATATTGGTAATTGAACGAATTCTTAGCAAGGTCAAACACCGTTGATGGGGTATATCGAAGCAAATGCAATAAATCCGCCAAACGATTTTGAAGAGTGCGTGCAGCTTTTGCTGCAAGGCACTCATGTCACTGACAAGGTATTGATGCTTCGCGAATGAAATTCTTATTCTAGACTAGGAGTGTAAAACTGCGCTATTGCTGCTTCAGGAATCAAAAGCGTCAAAAGAATGCAAAGAAGCGATTACACGGTTACTGTGTAATAGCCCCGATTGCGAGATTCATCCGACACTTGCAACAGTAGTCATGCATCACATGACTTCTTAATTACTTTTCATTTTTAGACAAATGAATCGACTTTGCCATCCACCACAGCCACTATGGGTGCTGAAACGTTACCCCCAAGGAGTGATTTGGCTACCCATATTGTTTTTTGTTCAACTGCACAATCCGCAGTTTCTGAAAATGGAATAACGAAGGTTGACACACCTCAGCCCCCCGATTACTTCGGAATCCTGCACGACGGCGATGCCATACAGTTGCGTAACCTACTTATTAAAGCAACCCGACAAGACCTCCAACAAGTAGACAACGTATTGTTAGTACAGTATTATATTCTCCTTGACGTGGAAAATAGGACGGAATGTGTTTGATTTGTCGTGCTATATTTCTGGCGGAAAAACTTGGGGACTACGGAATGCCATTCGAAATTCTTCTGTTGATGCTAGATTGTGTCGCAGTTGACATCAACTATATTTGCAAGGTGGATTTTCATGTGGAATATAGATAATAATATTTAGTTAGGACGGAAAGACACCCCTTATGCGCGCAGTTGGGTCGTCTCTTGAAACCATTGTTGGGCAGATATGCCGACGACGTGATATACAAATCAATATGGCTGACGACGTATGCACCTTCCAATATTTTGCCTTCAAACTTTCCATAGACTGGTCAAACTGCACTGCACATGGCTGCTGTATCAAGTAATTCAGAGAAACTCCGCTCGATTCTCCAATACGATGGCATCAATGTGAATTCAATAAACGGCGTAACTTTATTGTTTCAATTGATTATTAACTCAATTTGTATAGTTGGGGCAGACCCCTCTTATGAATTTCGCTGCATCGGTTACTGCAGCGATGAGGAATAGAATGATTTCAATTGACTTCCTGTTCCTGATATGTCCTGACATAGATGTGAATGTTAGAAACATGGTAATCCAACTTTTTTTCGATAAATCCACATTAAACGTGACATTGGCGAAGGATGGCAAAACGGCTGTTATGCTACTGCAGGATTCGTCTGCAGATGACATGGTGAAAGAAGAAATAACACGAGTAATCGCTAAACGTCCAACGTTGGATATTTCGACAGTGCACCCCAAGGTAAAGTATTGAAGTGCTCATATTAAGTCAATTTACAATTCTGTGTTAGAGTGGAGACACTCTTTGGTCGTGGGCGCTCGCACGAAAGTTTGATAGTATTGTTGATATTTTGCTTCAACGCAAAGATTTTACACTCAAATCACTTAATCCTTTGGATCCTGAAGCACTTGTTGCAGCCGCTCGCTCTGCCCCAATTGAAATATTAAACGCACTTAGCGAGCAAAACGAAAGCAACATCAACTATGTGAACCTAGTACGCCATGCGCTAAAGGATTTCACAAAAAAGCAAAATTCCCTAGCATGGCGACACGGCTCTACAAGTTGCAGCAACACGCTATCGACACGATGTTGTTGAAAGGTTATTACAGTGCAAACGCATTGATATCAATAAAGTTGACAAAGTAAGTCTACCGTTTCGTGCAATCCCACGACAGATGTTTAATCGAAAAAAGAACGGCAATAGTGCTCTCATGCTCCTTGCAAAAGTAGCTACAAAACTATCAGACTATACTAAATTTAAAGCCAATGACCCCAAAAAGGCTGCGCAATTTCTTCTTGGGGCGCCAAATATTGACGTGAACGCAACAAATTACGTATTTAGTTTGCTGAATCTCTTTTATATATGTATGTGTAGAAAGGAGAGAGTGCCCTATTTATGCTACTCGAATCAGGCATTATTCGAAGCCCACATATGGTGGATTTTATAGCGTCTTGGATATGTCGGCACAAAAGCTTTAATGTGAGCAAAAAACTATCGAAAGTAGTACGAACTGGACGATTCGTAAGTGACAGTGTGGTGGATCATGATTTACTGTTTGTTTTATAGCTCATTACGCCATTGGCGTGGGCACTCCAGCGCCAAATGAACGAAACGGCTTCGGCCTTGTTGGATCGTACTGGCGTAGATTTGAACTCTCCAGACGATGTACGTACAAGGAAATTTTGAAGTGAAATTGAAATTGTTTAGGACAATAATTCTCCACTTGTACTTGCTACTATGCAGGGTAACGTTATAGCAGTCGAAAAATTATGCCGACGGCGTGATGTGGATGTGAATTTTCTTACCACGGTAGCTTCCACAATGAAGTTGTATTCATTGCCCACACGAATATAGGGTTGCACGACATCTCTCTATCTCGTTTGTCAAAGTAAAAGCAAAATGGTCAAAACCTATTTCCATACTCCATAATTGCGAGCTCTGATTGAATTGCAGAGCACTGAAGAAGAGCAATTGCGCGAACTATTGTTATCACGAGACGATCTTGATATCAACCTACGTTATGAGGTAGCATCATCAATCTCGTATATTGCATACCTTGAAATCAAAATACATAGGAAGGAATGACAGTTTTGCATATCGCGACGAGAAATCATAGAAGCGACATTGTTCAACGGCTGTGCCAACGATTAGACTTGCAGCCCAATCTGAGAGATGAGGTAGCGAATCATTCTGTAAGACATTCAGATTCTTAATAAAAGTTCTGTCAGAGCGACCGTTCTGCACTCTTTAGCGCTGTTAGGAATGGATATGACGACATTCTTCATACTCTCTTGGCTCGGCGAGATGTTGATTCGAATATATGTTGTGAAGTAGGTGGTTCGATTACAAATTCAGAGTGTGTATCGTATTTGTTGTGGACATAGGACGATAAGAAGGCTGTATTACGTGCGGTTCGACATGGTTTTGTAACTACTCTTGAAATTCTATTGACAAAAACTGCGGTGGGTTCGTATTTAGAAGAGATATCACCCTTGGCTATTGAATACGACCAATATGAAGTTGCACAGCTCTTTCTAACGCATGGTGTTGCGAAAGAAATGCTCAAAGATGTACGACGCACCATCCAAAAAATCAAACATATCCATTTGTAGCCTTCGTTTTCAATGGACAAATTGGCCCCTTTGTTGACGCCTACATCAGCTGAAACATTACTCCTTTATGATTTGCCGATTGAGATTCGTAATCACGCCATCGTGAACCGAGTCGACCATGCTCATACGTGGGCCAAGTTTATGGATTCCCACACGCCACTCCCGTCATCCTCCATTCGGTTGGAAGTGGTCGCTTCCATTTTAAACCATCCAAATTTTAAAGATCATCGACGGGTAGTAGCACGACAATTGGCACTCGCGACGGACCAACAAGGTCGCACGGTGCTCCAAATCACAGACGCAGACACTCGAACGATCTTGAACGAGGTCTTGTTTTTCTGTGGTCGATACGACATTGCCGATGGAAAGCCTATTCATGTGAGTGCGACAGCGATTGTAGTACATGCATATGACCACGGGCTATTCAAACAAGTGTTTCGTCAGCATGCCAAAGACGACGTCCAGCTAGCTAAAGCAGATATCGAGAAATGTTTCACGTTTTTGGGGCAGTCACACGACACTTACCTCCAGGTACATGTTTCGGTCGATCATGTGTTGAACCGAACTTAGTTTCTCGACACGACAAGCGCTGGAGACGATATCATTCACGAAGCCGATTTTGTGCAATTTTGCACGCACCAAATTGGAGACGTTGCCAAAGTCGCCTTGAAATTCATGCGCAATCAAGACGAGCACGCACGGGAAGTGCACGCTCGCAAGTCTCTTGACCGAGAGTTTGTTATTGGATTGCTGCCGATGCTGGACCAAGATGAAATTTCACACGCGGTAACATCGTTGACATTGCCGGATGGACTTAACATGATTGAGTATCCTTATGTGCTGGTTATGCCAGCTGCAGATCGGAGTTTGGAAGATATTTTCTTGAAAGAGAGACCCGACGACAATAAAATACGCGCTTTGGTGCAGGACGTGGCGACTGCTTTGAGCCATTTGCATGCGAAACGATTGGTTCATGGTGATTTAAAAAAACTCAACGTATTGCGCGTGAACCACAAGCTCCAATTGGCAGACATGGACGCAACGACTGCATTCGGCAAGCTGTTGGGGTCCAAGTTTAGCTCTGGCATTTTACCACCTGGTTCGTTGCACAATATTATGTCCGAATTTATTATGACACTTAGAAATGTTTTACAAACTCCAGGACGACGCCGATGAGAGTATGCATGAGGTATATTGGAAAAGAACAGGACGTTCAGAAATGCGGCAAAAGGTCAAGCCACGAGGTGGTGGTTACGTCGTTCGATCATTCCATGAAAGCATTCCTCCCAATGGACTCCCATACATCCTTCAAAAGGCCTCCCCGGCCCATGATATATGGGCTTTTGGTTGCATGCTGTATCAAATGTACAGCGAATCCGAGTTGGTACCCACCGACAGAAACCAAGATGTCGAGGACGAAGCCATCGCAAGAGCTGCCACGTGGACCAATGACGAGCTGCGGGAGCGAATTCGGCACAAAATACCCAACGCTTTGGCCAGGGATTTAATTGAATCGCTTCTTGTGGTTGACCCTGACTGTCGCATGAATATCAAACAAGTGCTGGCGCATCCATATTTTCATGTGGAATCCACCAGCTCAAATGCTTTGATTTTGAGCAAACTGGATAAATTGGACTACAAGATCACATCGGGGTTCCAAGACATTTCAACCAAGCTCACAGACGTGACGACGTTGACGCGGGAAGGGTTGAACGACTTAGCAAAAACGAAAGAAGAGCTCATGCGAGGGATTTTCCAAGCCACTGAAGTACTCGTACCTACGTCGTTTGTTATTTTACCCTTCAATCTGCGAGATAAAACCATCGACGTGGAGAATGCGTTGGAAGAAACGTCTGGCTTTTTGCATAAAATCACGAAAATGGGCGAGCGATTTATGGACGCAACCAAAGCCAACAAAGCCATTGGACCAATCATCCGAATTGTTACCCCAGGTGCGCCGCTCTTTCTATATCTCATCGACGAAGTGAATGGATCACCTGTGGTGCCAGACAAACCAGATGCACTATATCCAATTGAAATCGATACGAAATCGCAAGACTACGTTGCCTTTATGACGACGGCCCTGCCGTACCTCCAAAAAGGGTTTAAATTCCTCAAGGCTGCAAATACCATTGCTGGCTTTCTCAAAGCACTTGGCGTTCCGTCTTTGGAAAAAGAAGCGTTGGATAATATGTCGGAAAAACTGGAGCAAGCGACCAAGATGTCGTTAGTGTTTGATTTTGACGTATTGCAATCGGCCGTGGAATCGACCAGCAAAGGAGCACCCGTGGAGCGCATTCGCGGAGCGGCTTTGCGCCAATTGGTGCGTTTCTTCGAAAAGGCAGACCCAGAAAAGGACTTTTCGGGACTGGAGCGCACCTATGCTTCAAATGGGCATGCCGTGTGGACAGCGAAAGCTTGCGTTCAAGTGTTTGAGGCACAGAGACTGGCGAATACAGCTCAAATCATTTCAAAAAATAGTATTCAAGACATGACCCCTCCAGAAATGTATCTTGCTATGTTGAATGAAATGCCTCAAGACGAAGCAAGATTGAACAAAACACCCCACGTATCGGAACACCAGGTGCCCAATAGTTTCCGAGTGCGCTAATTGTATGGCCTAGGTGATTGTGAAAGATACGAGAAAGTCACCTTGCAGCGTTATGTAGACATATTTTACGTACTAATAAATTGTTTCAAGGTTGCGTGAACTATTAGTATTCATAGTATCGACAGGACGTTTGTTGCATTGCTTCAATGTTTAGCCATTTTCTTCAGACCTGTTCCGTCACTTCTCACCATCAATCCGAGCCTGATTTGGCGCGACCAGGGTACTAAATATAATTCATGAATCAGGTGAAAGCGGCCAACGTGGATGACTGGTGGGGTATTTATTTCCAAATTCGCAAAATGGTTAGTGCCTCGCCGTTTTGCTAGAACGAGTGATCTAACAATATCCAAACTACGGGGTCTATGCAAAATATACTACTCTTAATGGTTGCGCACAACACTCCCTAGTCCTCTATACAAGTACAACCCGACACCAAGAGTTCTATTCGCTCGTGGTTTGACAAATCACGATCGAAGCACACAGTGATAACTACAAGTTGTACAAATCTGCCGCCAGGTCCTTGAGTTTCGTGCGGACGACGTGCGCCACTTCGTAGGCGGTCGGACGGTCGCGTGGCTGCATGGCGAGGCAATGAAGGGCCAATTCATGGATCCACGCGGGGCAAGTATGGACCTCAAACGAGGGCTGGAGCGTCCCCGCCACAACTTTGACCATAATGGATGTGTCGGCCAAGGGTTCGCCATTCGCTGGGTTTCGTACATCTTCGTACGGCACTTGGTGGGTGCTGAATTCAGACAAGACGCACCCTATCAATCGTTCAACATGAAAAATAATAAACCGATGATAGTTCCCATACCAAACGAATAGATATCGGCCGCGACCGTGTACTGGTGGTCCAAAATCACTTCGGGCGCCATCCAGCGAAACGTACCGACACCGACCGTCATCGTGGCCTGTATGTCTTCTTTCGAGATGCCAAAATCCGTCAATTTGGTGCCCTTGATCGAATCAAGGAGGATATTGCGGGACTTGACATCGCGGTGGATCACATTCAAGGACCGGAGATAGACCAATCCTTGCACGACGCTGTGGATGTGCATGTACTTGTCCTGCCACGCAAACACTGCGGGGCTGAACCGCGTCAAATGATCGCGCAAATCGCCGCCGTCCATGAGTTCGAGGACACATGCCAAGTCGGACGGCCGAGACCAGACCGCGCCAACCAGCTTGACAATGTACGGCGAGTCGAACGTGCTCAGGAGGAGGATTTCATGTACCAATGCTTGCACTTGGGTTGTCGAGACACGGCGTGCGTGCAGCATCTTGACTGCCACGGGCTGGTCCAAGTAGACGCCATAGAGCACGTCGGCAAACGCACCCGTGCCAAGCACATGCGACAACGTGAGGGCCCGTGCGTCGAGACGCACCAAGTCCAAATCGTGCATGCGCAAGGCATCGTCGTCGTTGTCGCGAGTGGGTGTCAAAGTCAGTGGTAAGGTGCTGTGGTAGGTCGGGTCCGCTGGGGCGCGTCGCCGCCGCTGCCGTCGACGCATACAATAGAGCACGGCGACGACGACGACGGCAGCGACCACGCCTGCCACTAGGCCCACAATCGCTCCCGTGGACAGACTCACTCCCGTCAGCGACGAGTTGTTGGTCGATGACGTGGACCCTATCGACACAAATGTGTTTTTTTAATATTTTCTTAGCCTGGCTTGGTCGAGTTTGCAATACGTACCAGAGAATTCAGTCACGCACACGAGGAATTGGGATTTCGTTTCCGTGTACCCTGTTTGGACATCCAACACTGGCTGCCGGAATGGCCAGAGCTCCTTGAGTGTGCCTTTGTCGGCAGCACAATCGGGCCCGCTCGTGTTGATCACGAGTGGACTTGTGCCGAGTTCGGCTGTATAATAAAACCCATCCTTGTGGCCATGGGTATCATCTGGTGGTGCAGACAAAGTGTAATTGCCCCGTGGTTTGAGTTGGTTGAGAGCATGGAATGTATCGACATCCATGGTCCAACTAGAGATGGTCGTCGATTGCAAGATTGTCCTAAATTGAAGGTCCATTTTCGTGATTTCATGTTCATGACACCAACGTACAGGGATACGAGGGTTTTGTTGCTCAATTGGATATTGACAATGCGTGGGCTTCCACCAAGGGTTCTATCGAGGCGTGATCACTTGATTTTGAATGGATCGTCGTACAATGTTGCAATGTTCCTGCCATCCATCGGTCCTATCGCATTACCCACGAGCGTCCTGTGTGTGGAGTTGTTGAAATCCCCTGGCGATATAAATTCATCGTTCACAACGTACAAGTGTTGCACCGATGGTGCGAGTGTTCGAGGTTGCGTAATTGCCGATGCCTTGAGCATGCTACAAAATAATACCATCATCGTCACTCAACTCAAGTCTTGGGGTCGTCGTACACCGTATCGACTGCCGGTGGAACCACAACACTCGAAGGTCCTGCATTTGAAGCAACGTACGCACTACAGCTCATGTGAGAAAGTCCGCTTTGCGCAAGAGTTATACATTTTCACCAACTGGGACGGCCATGTGAATGGACTTGGGAGCTGGAGATTGTAATCCCCCGCAAAGACTCTACGAGGACTCTTGCATCAAAAGACAACACGACGCAACGTACATACAGCGAAGAAATCGTGTCGGGGAAGCTAGCCATGGTCAAATTGAGCACATTGGCATACGTCGTGCTCGGATCCAACACACTAGCAGGATGTCAAAAGACAAATGGCACAATACACGTACAGCTCCGTCAACGACGCATTCACATCGACAAACGAGCCGACAAAGTCGTATTGGTTGGATTGCACCACGCCGCAGGTTTGGTTCACGACGCAGCGCCCGTCCGACGCCGCGGGTGGACACCACCTCTTGTCGGCGACTGCGATGTTGAAGGCCGAGTGAAGCCATCCTTTAGCGAGGTCTGTGTACGGACAGCGCTGGGCCCATGCGATGGGGAGCGAGAGAAGAAGCGCAGAGACGGCACGCATCACCGACAGTGGCGCAAATGCAAATCTCGGGTCGCACTTGGGCTGCTCGGGTGACGCGCCATCCTTTCGAGTGCGGGCGATCGTGGTGGTGGGACGACGACAATCAATATATTTAACCAACAAAGCATCGAGTATTTTTTTTATTTAAACATTACTCAATACTTTGTGGCAAGTGTTGATTATCTATTTTAATATATATTATTGGTGATTATATATTAAAAAATATATATAATCGACACTTGAAGTATGTAAATATGTCCTTCGAAAGATTCAACAATGTACGCTCCTTGACGAGTTATTTTGAGAATTTTACGGTTCCTCGGAGTGGTTTTTATTCTGAGGTTCCCGTGATCAGATGAATAAAACGTACAAGTTATTTGATCGAAAAATTGTTTGACACAACGTTAATTGTACCTTTCCTTGACATTATGCAATATAATCAAAATGAGTAAACCATTATGAAACGTGTGTTTGCTCCCAGCACGACCAGACAACGCAATCGCATTTTCAACATTGCACTGCACATTGACGGTTGTTCTTGGAAACGAGGGAATAACCCCCGATGAGCATGCTGGTCTACTAGTATCATCAAACTACAGATGAGTCCTACATGCAATCGCCTTGCTTTTCATGTCGATTGAGCCAACGAACCCCGTCGAATCGCGCGAGAACTCCAGTTGCTGCTCTTATGACCTCTCAAATATTCTCGAGTCTTCAGAGGCTTTGTAGATCGATTATGCTTTTGGCCTGCATTCAGGGATAAACAAGGCGGAACGTACTCGATTTCATGCTTGACCGACCACTTCGAGCTAAGCAATGGGCGCGAACGTTGGTCGACATGATGAGTGCGGACGGCAGATTGGTCGCATGCGATGAATATGGGGCGACCGAACCAGCCTCCTCGACCTTTGCTTGGCGAAAACACCGGTCCCAGCTTGACAGTTCAAATAACCCTTGTGTTTTCGTGTGAAATGCCAGGACCACCGTGTGCATGCTGCGTCGAGATCTATGCATCGGTCGTTTCGCTGCCACATTGGTTTGGTTCTGACTAGCCTGGTTCATGTGGTTTCTGGAGTGCCAAATCCGCTGCCTTGGCTTTGGGTTGGGGTGGCCACTTCAACATCGTTTGAACGGCCTGCTACCGTTGATCCTGCTCTTGGCAATCGATTTCGAACGGCCCAATCATGTTGAAGTGCGCGCAATATTTTGGATGTTACCCGGGTTTTTAATGCCGCGTGCGAAATTATTTCGAATCCGCATACTCAAACCAAGCTATTTGACTGGTGCGTTCCGAAAAACAAATAAAATGACACAGTATCGTGCCCTTGAGAGTCATTTTCGCATTTCCAAAGAAAGCCCCATGCACATTGCAAGGATCGTTGTGGTCGCGCTCGGCCTCGCCGCGCACGTTGCGACCGCATGCACCGTCGTCGTCGCCGGCCGCAACGCCACCAAGGACGGCTCGGTCTATGTCGCGCACACGGAAGATGCTGGTCTCGGAGCCATGGATCTCCGCTTGGTCCGCGTCCCCGCCATGGACCACGCAGACGGTGCAACGCGCAGCGTGTACACGTACAAGCGATCGGGGTACCCGCGCATTGTCTCGAACGAGCGCGGCGACTGGTACAAGCCCGTGGACGGTCAAGCGCTGTCAACGCCGCTCGGGCACATCCCCCAAGTGCCCCACACGTATGCCTACCTCGACCAAGACTATGCGATGATCAACGAGAAGCAACTCGCGCTTGCGGAAAGCTCGTGCGGCGCCAAGACAGTCGGGTTTCCCCTCGGCACACCTGGCGGCAAGAGTCTCTTTAGCATCAACGAACTTACGAAAGTCGCGCTCGAACGCTGCGACAATGCGCGGTGCGCGGTCAAGACGATGGGCGACCTCGCTGTCGAGTACGGCTTTTACAACGACTTCAACGGCAACGTGACGCATCCCGAGTTTGCGAGCTCGGGCGAAGCCCTCGCGATTGGCGACAAGAACGGTGAGGCGTGGATTTTCCATGTCTTAACGGGGCCAAACAACGGCAGCGCCGTCTGGGCCGCGCAGCGCGTGCCCGAGGACCACATTTCGGCCATCGCAAACGGGTTTGTGATCCGCCAGATGAACTTGAGCGACTCGACGACGTTTCTCGCGTCGAGCAACGTCCACACGTTTGCACGCGAAATGGGGTGGTGGGACCCGGAAGTCGACGGCTCGTTTGACTTTACAGCCGCGTACGGCTTTTCCAAGGACGGACCGCTCATGCCGCTCTACGTTGGCCGCCGTCTCTGGCGCATCTTTGACGTGTTTGCGCCGTCCAAGGGCCTCCGCGCCGATCTGGGATTCTTCCCCGAGTTTGAAACATACCCGTTCTCCGTCGCACCGGACGCGCCTGTATCGGTCAAGGACGTGTTTACGATCTTGCGCGACCACTACGAAGGCACGCCGTTCGACTTGACCGAAGGCCTCGAAGCTGGCCCGTGGGGCAATCCGAACCGCAACGGCGGCACGACGTACGGTTTTGAAGGTGGCTGGGAGCGCGCGATTTCACTCGCCCGAACCGTCTCGAGTTTTGTCGCGCAATCCAACCCCGCGTTGCCGGACGCCGTCGGCGGTGTCACGTGGTTTGGCCTTGGTTCGCCCCATGGTGCGGTCTATGTCCCATTTTCATGTGCCCAAGAGAGTGTTCCTGCATCGTACACGAACGCCCGCATGAGCCACTTTAGCACGGACGCGGCGTGGTGGGCGTTCAACATGGTCAACAACTGGCTCGAGTTGCGCTACAGCGTCATGTACCCCGAAGTGTTTGCCAAGTTGGACAGCCTCCAAGACGCGGCGATTGCGCACTACGAGACGTCGAAATCGACATGGACGAATGCAACGACGGTCGAAACGTCATTTAATGCGTTTGCGTCGCGTGTCGTAGACGAATGGTGGACCTTGTCGTGGCACATTGTGAGCAAGTACCACGGCGGGTCGGTCTTGAAGGACGAAGACGAAGGCGGCCAAGTGAGCATTCCGTATCCCAAGTGGTGGATCCAACTCACGCGCTTCTCGCTCTGGCCAGGCAACAGTCTGCACTTGCCCATGCAGATGCGCGCCACAAAGAATGTCGATGACAAGTATGCGCTGGGCCTCACGAGCATGTATGTGCTCGTGGGTATTTCCGCCATGGGTCTCGCGGGCATTGGCGTTGTCCTCTTTGGCCAGAAGCGCCGCCCCAAGACGTACATGCGTATCGCCTAGTGTGATGATCAACCGCCTGGTCCTCGTTTGTACCGATAAAATAGAATTTTGGAACCGCCTGGGTATCTTCTTGTCCTCTAATCCTAGCTGGGGCTCGATGGGTCAACTAAAGGCCGGAGAATGCATCATGTATCCCACATCATTAATCTCTAGGCCATTCACACGAGTCCATGCTCATGAAAAGTCGCGCGGGAAAGTCTTCCCAGGATTGACACCATGACCAAACTTGTCAGATAACACTTGTTGCTCTCCCACCCAATCTTTCGGTTCCATATGAAACAAATCGTGTTATGTCTTATCTCGGGTCGCACGGAAGCGGCGCGAGGCCCGGCATGGCATCCATGAGCTTGGTCGCGGCCATGTGATTCGGATTCGTGGCGCGCCATGTCGTGTCGATGAGCCCATTCATGGCCGACGTGTCCTTGTCGGGCGCGGGATGGGCCCAGTTGTTGTCGGGGTTGAGCGACCACCAAAACCCGCCGGCAAGTGTCTTGCCAGTCGATGTCATGGCAGCAATCATGGCATTCACCGCCATGGTCGAACTGTTCTTGGGGTGTTTGTCGTCGCTGCCGTAGAGACTCCCAAAGGACGAGAGGACGACGGCGCTATCTTGCTGGCCCAAGAGGTCCCCAAAGATTTTGGTCATCGCGGCATTCACACTGGCCGTCATGTCTGCTTGCGTCGAAAACTCGGTAAACGTGTCCAGCGTGGTGCCGCCGGTCGACGCCTTGTAAAAGTAAGGCCATGGCTTGACCGAGGGCCCCCAGAATGGCGGCGCATACACGACCTTGTTGGGCAACGAACCCTTGATCGGACTCAGGATTGCGTCGCCGAGGGACGCGCCAGGTGGATTGGCAATCTTGCGCGGGGTCTTGTCCGGGAGAGGAAAGTCTGTCTTGCCATCGAGTCCCTGCGCAAAGACGAGCCAGGACGGACATGCCTTGTTGATGGATGTCGCCATCTTGGACGCAAACTTTTGCCATGATGTCTTGTCTTCGCCGTCCCACAAACCGGCCGAGCCTTGCGGCGCGTCCTTGATGTCGATGCCCATGACGTTCCAATGCTTGGCGTCGCACAGTGCTTTCGCCAGGTTGGTCACGGCGGCGTCGTATTCCTTTTGCGTAATGTACGCGCTGAACCAGCCGTTGCCGGTCGTCCCGCCTTCTTCGCTCGAAATGCGGTTCCCGATCGCAATGACCGACTGGTCCGTCGCGTTGCAGTCGTCTTCGCGCGTCCGCGTGTTGAAGTCGAGCACGACGCCAATGTTAAACTGGCCGAGGCCTTCGGCCAACAAGCGGATCTGATCGGTGTAGTTTTTCACATTCGCGAGCGCGCGCTGCGAGTTCGTGTTGAAGTTGGCTTCAATCTTGTTGTTCACGGACGCTGTGAAAATGTCAATGGGGAAGCGGACGGCGTTGAATTTGTTGTCCGAGAGCATCTTCCCGATACGGTAGAGCGTGTTGCCGCTCCGCGGGCCATCCCAGAGCCCCGAAATCACATGGCTGTACCCTTCCATGCCGAGCCAGTTGATGCCCTTGATCCGAATCGGCGTCTCCGTCCCCGCCGCGTTGATCGCAAAGATTTGGTTCTTCTTGGAGACGTAGTTGGGCTGCTGGCACATGCGATCTTTGTACTCGATCGGATTCGTCACTTCAATGTCCTCCTTGGGCGTCGTCGTCACGTTCGAGCCGTCGGAAATCGTGTGTCCGGACCCATAAATCTGCGCCTGGTTCGCGGCGTTCGGGAGCCGGCCCAGCATTTGGTTGTGTTCGTACACGCCCCAATAGACGAGGGCGCCGATCGCAGCCGAGATCCCAAGGATGAGCGCCAATGCGCCGGGCCACACGGCACGCCGGCCGCCATACTTTTGGAAGCGGCGAATACTCTTCCCATCGGGTCCGATCGTCGGGCCGTCTCGCTCCAACGACGTGCGGCGCTGCGGTGGCTGGTGCATGATCTGTTGCGCCTGGCCGGTCGTAATGACAAATGAGCTCCCACCTGGCTGGATGTTATGGTCGCTTGGAGGTGTAATTGGGTGAGAAACCCTCTTAAATTTGATATTTGGAACGGTTGGGACAACCGAAAAAACATTTTTTTGGTCCTTTTGCATGGAAACAAATTCTTTTTTGGGTGAAATAAAGATCGTCAATGGCGATCGAAATTTTTAACGACCGACGACTCGGCACCTCATTGGCTCGTTTTGACATGCTGTGGGGTAAACCCTCTTGAAATGAATACTGCCGTGCCAAGTAGCCAGGTCGCTTGCATTTTACTTTATTGCATCGTTGAATGAATTTTACAATTCCTTGAAATTGCAAAAATAGCGAAAAGAATGCGCGATTACAAGGATGTAATTGTCTTGGATGGCTCGGCGAGAAAGTACAGTCTGGCCCGCCAACTGCTGCTTGTTGAAAAGCACGAGTCGAGCCAAACAGGAATACAAAAGTCGGGCTCGTAAATTCGTCGCCCATTTTCGCTCATTTTTATAAAACGTGGGTGAAATGAGCACGCGATCGTGTTTTGCATGGCGTGAACGTTACACCCAGGGTCGACGATCGTGTGTTCGATCATTTGTTCATGGGGATCCATAGCAACCGGTCAATCCATTGATCAATCGATTGAATTGGTGATTGAAACTTGGAAGTGAACGCGTTAGAGCACAATAATCGCCATTCATTTCATTTCTTTCTTTTCTGTTGAGCATGATCTGGCTAAATTTCTTATATAGTGGCTATGAGATTCAATTTTATTGATCCTGCGATTTACCCGTGCAGGAATTTGTTGGTTTGTTGGTAGGGCAGAAGGCCTCAAATGCTACTTCCAGAGTACATTACTATGTAGCATCTGCGAATGCTAGATAACTGTGTTTGGTGGATTGGGTCCAGAAATGTGGCATGTCTCGTGGGGATGCTCCACCGTGATTTTTCAAGTGAGTCGTTTTTAAAAACGGCTCAATCAAGCTGTCAAGCTTGATTGACACTGTGTTTTGCTGAAATTCTCATGTCCCGTTTTGCAATTATGATTGAATAAAATTGGCGAGTTTTGTTTCATTGTCAAGTGGTGTCAAAAGAGCGGAAAGGAAATTGAGCCGAACAATTCTGCAACAACAATTGAGCAACTTCCACGACATTGGCGACTTGATAGCGCCACCTTACTTACCTTGTGGTTCGCAGTTCCCACGTCCAGTCGTTAAACTTTAATCTCGTGTGAATTTGGAGTGCGAGAAAATGGCGTCTGGAGCTTCCCATGCCGGTGAACATGCTATAACTCCTTCAGACAGGCCATCACAAGGGGGCCATTACATTGTTCGTGGACATGCCGCAAACGTTATTTTAATCACCATCAACATTTCTTCTTTGTAGTGCATGGCACTGGAAACGACGACCAAAATTTGAAGAAAAATCGTATTCTTGATCAGTCAGACAACTTGAAATTCATTTCTCAAGACGATGCGGAGTTACGATGAAATAATTCAATGGCACGATTGATGGGTCGGAATCTCCATTGGCGCGGCGCCAATATTAGCGGCCGTATGATTGCCATTTGGATAGTGTGAAATTGCGGTAATTTGAATATATACCGGATAATGTTCCCGCCAACCGGAGGATCCGGTTGGTGTGGCATTAAGTTAAGCCGCCCATGGGCGGGCTGACTTATAGTGCCCCAATATGGGATACATATAGAAAGTCGTTGAAGTGAGGCGGATTCGGCTCAATTACTTTGACCAATGGCATTACTCTATCGTCAAAAGGTGTTTAGCTGTCAACATTGTACTTTGAAAATTTATTTTGGGATATCTCGAGATGTCTCAAAATATCTCAAAATATTTTTGGGAGAATATTTTGAGAATGGACACGAAATCCCAACTTTGGAGACACCTTGCGCTGCTAATACAACGAATTGGTGCCCCGAAGACGTTGTCGACAGAGTTCCATGCGTGGAACCGCTCGCGGTCGCGGAACGCCTTGAGCAACATGGACCCCATGCTGATTGGCGTGTCGTTTTCGTCGTGTCTCGTGCTGGAGAAGGGTCGAGTCCAGGGCCTCGTCGTCGTGGGTGTCCATCGACATCTTCTGCTATTCCCCGCAACATCATCGCGAACCACTGCCACAATTGATTCTCCATCGCAGACCTGCTACACTTGATATATGGTTTGGTCCAAACAAAAGACTCATTTCACGAAATTATTGTTACGTAGTTGCAAATTTGAATTGAGAGTGTTCACAACGGGGTTTGTTTTGGCATGTGCCCCCGATTTTTCATTCCCAAAATGAATAACCTGTGACGGATTCCATTGTCGGATCGTGCCCGACGCCAACCACAGGCGTCTAACGGAACAGTCCATGTTCCAAACAAGGCACTGCAGAATTGATGGGGTGGTGGCATTAGGCGCATCGCTGGCCGCCAAATATCCCCCGACGACCACTCGAGCAGGATGCTTGTGAGGTTGTCAACGTCATTGAGGCCCGCCCCATCCACCCCGTGAAAAAACTCAATTTGTTAAATGTCTAGCCAATCAAATTGCATACATCTTGATTCATATTTTCGACGAGCCAATCACAATCGATGGAATATCGAACCGGGATGCAACACGACCTCCAAAACGCCCAGCGACTCGACACATCTACATCAACACACACGTACACGCGTCTTCGGCCTTGGCTTCACCCCCTCGTTCGTTCGTTCTCTTGTCTGCAAGCATCGTTTTGTATCGCTGTGTGATGGCGTTGGGCCGATGATGCGTCGCCGCGACTGGCTCGACCACACTCGCTCGAATCGATTCGACATTGGCTTGCGACGTCCACAGCGCCTGGCCGTTGGGTGCGTACGTGCGAGCGAGGCCTGCGTACTCTCTAGCTGGGTCGTATTTCTGGAAGAAACGCTCGAGTTCCCGCAGCGCCGCGCCGCGAATGTGTTGGACAGGCACTGGTTCGTTACTCTCAGCTTGGACCGCGGCGTGGACAACGTCAAAATCTGCAACCGATGTCGTTTGCTGGACCATTTCAATCATCTCAATGGCCTTGTCCATCACGTCACGTTGTGCGGGCACGCCAAGAGCGGATGCCAATGTCGCTACGGTGCGCGCGCCTCTGAGGAATTGGAGCCCCGTTTGGAGGTAGGGCATGGCGGCCGTGAGAAATGCTGGCGACTGCGTGTCGATGCGAATGGGGTAGACCGACGACGGCGAGACCACGGGAGAGCCTTCGACTTCGTCGAGCAGGTAGAGAAACATGGGGTTGCCAGTACCGAGAAACCCAATGTTGTCGGTCGAATGGAGCGCTTGGACAAACGCGAGTCCGAGCTTGGCCGTGTCGTGACACATGGCGGCAACGACCGTCGTCAACGTGGCGGCCGTCGAGTGGTGGTCGGATGGCGCGGTGATATCGATGGGCAACACGACAAAAGAAGTGGGGACGTTGACCTCGGTCGCTTCGTACAAGCCGCGCATGAGATCTTGTTTGGCGAGTGCGAGATGCCTCAAGCCTTCATTGGTCAGATCAATCACGTGGTCCAATTTCACGTGCATCGAGTCGATTCGAGTCGACAAGTGGGTCACTTGGTCCTTGGTTGCGACGTTCAGAAGCTGCGCCCGCAGGCTGGCTTCCGTGCGCTGCTGGAGTGCATCTAGATCGTCTTTGGTGATCCCATTGTCGACTTTAAAGTAGGCATGGTCAAGAACATGACGCATGTCGAGGCGGTTGTCGGGATCGACCACGAGCAATTTCGAGATTAAATCGCGTGCGACCGCTTGCGAAATCTTGTTTTGGATGCGCGCGGCGACCTCGTCTTGGGTCCACGTGGCAGCCTGTTGGATCTTTTCATCCAGCACGTCTTGGTTGATGTCGGTCGAGACGAGCTCCTCGCCGCTGTACATTTGGTACATGAGTGCGCCAAACGCCCACACATCCACGGACGCGGCGGCGCGCACGAGCTTGTACGGTAGCGGGGCATTTTCGTCGAGGAATGTCTTGACCACAAATCCGTTTTTGGGTTTCACTTTGTGCCACAAGTCGGGGTTCGTTCGCTGCACGGACTCCCAATGGTCGCAGTAGGCCATGGCTTCGTCGTTCGATTCGAGTTTGTAAAAGAGTTCTACAAGACATGACTCTTTATATCCGAGTGGAGACCAGTATTCATACCTGGCGGGAGGATGCCCGAGCTAAATTTCGACCCGACCGGCGCGCCCAAGGCCGTCGCCGCGTCCAAATCAATCAATTGCAGCCGATTGCCCACGCGAACAACATTTAATTTCTTCACGTCCCCGTGGACTAGCTCGTTCACGTGTAAATGCGCGAGCCCTTCGGCGACCTGGTGCAAAAAAATCCGGCGTTCGGTCTCGCCTGGCCGCTCTTTGAGGAAAATGTCTTCCAAACTCCGGTCGGCCGCGGGCATGACCATCACGTGGGGGTACTCGGCCATCGAGTACCCCCCGCGCAGGCCCAGGCTTGGCACATGCGATTGAAATGTAAGCTGGGGCAGTGTCGGCAACGTCGACAAAACAAAGTTGGGATCCAAGTCGCGTCGATTCTCGATTTCGCGCGCGTACTCGTCGGCATTGCGCATGAATTTCATGACGACTTTTAACTTGCCGCCGAAATGCTGGCCACAATACCGTTCGAATTCGTCCTCGGTTAAAAATCCACTCGCGTCCTTGTCCCACAAGGTAAATTCGGCTCGCCACGACTCGGCCTCGCGTTTCTAGCAAAAGTAAGACACATATATTGGGAGCGGTGCGTACCTTTAATTTGGACGACGACGACGTTTGCGACGACTGAACCCGGCCGAGGAGTTGGTTGCACGCAAGGAACCCCGCTAGATTCAATTGCCCCGCGCCATTTGCGTGTTCTCGAAACACTTGGGCGCAAATGCCATGGTCATACGCCATGACGACGATGGCAGTGCTGCTCACGTACACGGGCGGCCCTTCAAAGAGTTCGTACCGCCCGCAGAAAAACAAGAGGTCGTTAAAGTACGTGCGCGTCGCAGCATCCGTGATTTGCATCACTTCGCGACCATGTTGGTCTTTGGCAAATGCCAATTCGCGCACCAAGTCGGGGGCACACGAGGCAAAGAGGTCGTGGGTCAAGACTGCTTGGACGCACTCGAGGCGAATCGAGGCGGATACGGGGACCTTGGCGTCCAAAAACGTTGTCCAAGAAAACGCGTGTGCGCTGCGGGCAACCAAACTCCCGTCGCAGACGTCCACGGGCAGGTCCAAGAGGAGCAATTGCAACGCCATGTCGCGCGTGAGCACTCTGGCCAAGCTCTCGAGGATGAGTTTGCCTTTCTACGACACCGAGTCACATGTTGAAAACAAACAAATGGGACATACGTCGTTGTGGGTGTGCGTCATCGTCGTCCCAACTGAGAGCAACGCCAAGACGTCGTACTTGTGACTCGAAATCGCCAGTTGTAGCGCCTAGGATTGAATTATTGAATTTTGACTGGCGTCGTGTATAGATCTATAGACATACCTTGTGGATCAGACCCACGTCAATCGCATTGCATTCGAGCAATGCTTGCACGACTTCGACGTGGCCATTGTGGCAAGCGACGTAGATCGCCGACCAGCCGCCCTTGTCATGCCCATGAGCGTCATAACGATTCAACAACCAGACCTTGGTCACTAGGTTTACATGGACCGTGTGCGAGCGCAAGAGGGCGTGGACAACGGCAAGGTGCCCGTTTTCACAGGCTTTGTGCAGTGCCGACCACCCATTCTAAGACCATTAATTCATTCGGACCATACGATTTTTTACCGTGTTGGCGCGGTTCACATCGAGGCCATCACAAGCCATCAACACGTTGACGACGTTAACGTGGCCGTTTTGCGATGCAATGTACAGCGCCGACGCTCCATTCTAAGTCGACTAAGTGAAGACTACGTCTTGCGTCGTCGTGTATACCTTGTTGGGTCGATTCAATTCGATGGCTGGATGGGCCAGCAACGCGCGAACGACACGCACGTGGCCATTTTGAGCTCCAATGTGGAGTGCACACCATCCGTTCTAGACAATCCTATTCAAGCGGATGCAAAACACAGGCCGCGCCCGACCTGATTCACGTGGTTGACCTCGATGCCGGGATGCCCAAGCAAGACGTGAACGACATCCAAGTGTCCATTTTGAGCGGCCACATACAACACGGTCGTGCCTTCCTACACGATTACATAGATGAGACTAGTTTATCATGGAGGCGACATACGGTATTGACGACGTTGACTGCAAGCGCAGGGCAAGCGAGAAGTAGTCGCACCACGCGAGTGTAGCCATTTGCACAAGCTAAAAACAAGGCCGAGGCACCACTCTATATTGACACTGTCGGTGAAAGAGGGCCAGAGGTCGTTGAGGTTGTACCTCGTTCGTTGCATTCACGTCGATCTCGTCGCACGCAACGAGCATCTGGACCATCTCCTCACGGCCAAAGCGGCTTGCCCACATCAACGCCGTTCCCGTGTCCTACATAGTATGTGCGCCTCATGCTCCTTGTAATTACACCCACCTCGTAACCATATTCGTCGACTACCATGCTGCCCATGACATTCACATCCACCCCTTGGTCGATGGACGCACGCACGTGACTTGCGTCCCCCTCTTTCGCCGCTACGAAAAAGTCCATCTAGATGCTCACGTCAGATGGATCGGTCGCTTCTTGCCATTGACGTGCTCTCGTGGCAATGGCATGTCGGTGCGAGAATCAAGTATCCGGATACCAAGTCCGTCAAAGAGGCCCAATATCCGGAAAACGACTGTAAAATATTTCACACGACCATTTGAGGGCGGTATTTCCTTGTGAGGGGTTCTATTATCGCGCGGTGGTGTTCCCGAGTTCGACCTTGCACGATTGGCCTACTCGTCGAGGATAGCTTAATTTGACAGCAAGTTGATGAGGGTACCGAAAAATGGAAACCAAGTAGACAGGCGGTGCCTCAAAGTCACAGAAAGGTCCGTTTTTTACTAGTTTATGGAACGGAATTTTTGTCAGATCGAATCATTACCGTAAAGCACACAATAACTCATCAGACTTTTTTGCTCACCATTTTGTAATTTGTTGCGTGCTGGTGAGTTTATTTTGATATTTTTCTGGATAAAGCTGCGTATTTTTATTGTTATTTTTAATGATAAAGATTATACTTGCAACTTGTATGAAGTGTGAAAATGTTTTACCCTTGTCTATTGTTTAGTGAGAGCAATGCTGTGCTTGAGTGGTACTATCGTTGAGTTATTGTGTAGTTTTGTGCGGTGAGTTATTGGGTACTCTACGGCATCACCTTCCACTGATTGCTTCAAGATTGGCTCCTCGTCATCAAACATTCATGGAACTCGATGCATTGTAAATCCGTTCTTGCACTCGCATGCACTAGACGCTTCGCTTATTCTATGCTTTCCAACAAGAATTCCGTTGGGAGTGTGCCCAAGTGCAAAACAACCCAAGTGCCCAAATTTGGACAGCTTCATGCGAGCTTTTGTCCACGACAGACAGATGGTCGTCGTAATCGCCAAATACCACCTGATGCAACTCGCTGCTCACGCATCCGAAAGAACAACCATGAACTTCTCCTTTGCATGCCCTGCTTCCAAAACCTAATACGACGTAGTTTTGCAAAATGAAAGCTCATTGAATTTAGAGACATTGTACTTTGGCATAAGGACAAAACGTCAACACTCGCATCGTTTATGGCGGTGCCACGTCAACGGGTCGCAACAATTGGCCCGTGTCGGTTGGTGCGGAGCTCTCGGCCAATCAAATCCGTGTTGTGTCACGTGGGGCTGCCAGGCTCTTGACGCTTTGGACATGCTCATGGAGCCTTCGGGAGTTGGCCGATCATTTGTTCCAATGTCTTGACTCGGCTCGATGCGCCGGCTGTACCCAATTGCGAAACGAGTGGCTATGGCAAGAGAATGCGATCAGAGATGGAAACAACATGCTTGAGGCCCCAGGAAGGTTGATGTTTCTCCATGGAGGTCAATACTTTGACCACCAAGATGGAAGGAAGCGCAAGTGCCGTCGCGGCGACTTCCATGGTTGATTGGCCCATCAACGCAATGCCATCATCGGGCGCTCGACCAATCAGCGCATGGCTGAATCTATTATAATAAATGGACTTGTATTCGCCAGAACGAGCATACAAACGGGAAGATAAGGGCTGGGAATTTTATTTTTCTTGGCAATTGCGCGCGCCGACGCTGGAAATCTTTGTGGGGCTTCCTTTCATTTTCGAAAAACCGCCGAGGGATCAAGATGGGGCTGCTCGTTGTCGGCACGCCGCTTCCGTGGGAGAATGCCCTGGAGTGGCTCAACCATGTCCGTCGCAACGGGATCCTCCAGTTCCTCGAAACATACCACCGCGTCAAGGACATTAGCGGTGACGTGCTCAAGTGGGGCGACGAACTCGAGTATGGGATCTTTGTGCTTGACCCCGAGACCAAGACGCTCAAGATCTCGCTCCGCGCGACCGACATCCTCCACGAACTGCTCGAGAAGGAGAAGAAGTTCCACCGCGACGGACACGACGACGAAGAGTGCAACTGGGTCCCTGAATACGGGGCGTGGATGGTAGAAGCGACGCCCCGCGTTCCATACGGCGGCTTTTCGTCGGATCTCCGCCGCGTGGAGCCCAACATGCGTCTTCGCCGCGCTCGTCTCCTCTCTGTCTTGAAAGAGAATGAGATTTGCCCCACGGTCACGGCGTTTCCACTCTTGGGGGTCGGCGACTTCACCGTGCCGCACACGACGCCTCGCGGGCCTATTGCCAAATCCGAGTACATTAGCGACGGCATCATCAACCCCCACCCTCGTTTTGGCACGTTGACGGCCAACATTCGCAAGCGTCGCACGCGCACCATCGACATCCGCGTGCCCATTTACAAGGATGCGTTCACTCAAGAAATGCTCGCCAACGAAGCGACGTGGGTCGCGGAACACGCGCGCCCGCCGTTGGTGTCGACGCAAGTGACTGTCGACGGTAAAACCAAGGAAGTGCTGAGCCCCGTGCCGACGCCGACCGTGTTGAGTCCGACGGCCGCGGCCGACGCCAAGTCGTCGCCCGACTTGTTTCGCCGGAAGGGGAGCGAAGACTTTCCCCCAGTCACGCGCCGCCACTCGTCCTTTTCGAAGACCAGACAACTCGAACACATCGAGCCGTACCCTGGGTTTATCCACATGGACGCGATGGCGTTTGGTATGGGCATGTGCTGTCTCCAAGTGACTTTCCAGGCCAAGAACATTGGCGAATCCCGGCACTTGTACGATCATTTGGGCGTCTTGTCCCCCATCATGCTGGCGCTGACCGCCGCGACGCCGATCCTCAAGGGCCGGTTGGCCGACACGGACGTGCGCTGGGCTACGATTGCGGCCTCGGTCGACGACCGCACGCCGCACGAACTGGGTCTCGAAGACGCCGCGACCGCACCAGCCGCGTACTCGAAAATGGCCGGCAACGGCGTCAAGCGCCTCCCGAAATCGCGCTACGAAGGTATTTCCGCGTTTATTTGCAACCACAAGCACGGCGAAGACTCGGCCGCGAACTTGGAACACTACAACGACGTGGACATTCCGTTTGACGAAGCGTCGTACGCGACGTTGGTCGAAAATGGCGTCGACGACATTTTGGCCAAGCACATAGCCCATCTCTTTATCCGTGACCCGCTCGTGATTTTTGAACAACGCCTCCATTTGGACAACAAGACGGAGACGGACCACTTTGAGAACATCCAATCGACCAACTGGCAAACGGTTCGATGGAAGCCGCCGCCGCCGCCGTCGACAGACGGCCATGCGACCAACCCGCACATTGGGTGGCGCACGGAGTTTCGGTCGATGGAAATCCAGCTCACGGATTTCGAAAACGCCGCGTTTAGTGTCTTTATGGCGCTCGTCTCGCGCGTGATCCTCACGTTTGACCTCAACTTGTACGTGCCGCTCTCCAAAGTGAATGCGAACATGGAAATTGCCCACCGCGTGAACGCTGCCGTCGACGAACAGTTTTACTTTCGTCGCCACTTGGCGCCGCCCGAGGAAGAAGAAGAATGCCACCGCGCCGGCTGCCACGCGCAATGCGGCAACGCCGACGCGTCGCACTCGAAATGTGTCCACGGAAGCGAAAGCTACGAGCCCATGTCGATTGCCGAGATCATGCTTGGCAAGGGCTCGTACTACCCTGGCCTCATCCCGCTCGTGAATGCCTACCTCGACTACATTGAGTGCGACGACGTGACGCGCGCGCTCCTCGACAAGTATTTGGCGCTCATTGCCAAGCGCGCGACGGGCGAGTTGCCGACGGCCGCGACGTGGATGCGCCGCTTTGTCAAGTGCCACCCCGAGTACGCCCATGACTCGGTCGTGTCGTCGGAAATCGCGTACGACCTCATGGAAACTTGCGCTAAGATTGGCGATGGGTCGATGCAGTGCCCCGAACTGCTCGGCGAAATCAAGATTGACCCGATTCGCGGGAAGACGGGGTACCAAGTCCCGCTCAAGTCGGAGTCAGTCGACGCTGCCAAGCGCGTCGATTTGTTGCGCCATTATGTGCGAAGATGCAGCAAGGACAAGAAGGCCGGCGAGCACTGCTGTTGAATATAGGATTCATATTTTATTGGGTCGTTTGCAACTTGGAGTCGTGACTGCGAAATTGCAGCACAATTGACAGAAAAGAGCTGAGAGTATATATTTAGTATATACCGTATATTTGTATATATATTTAAATATATATTATATTAAATAGTATTCAAATATTTTTAAATATTTAAATTGAGCACATATTAAAGTATATGTTTAAATATTTTAATGATCTCTGTAATAATGCGTTGTTTAAAGAACTGTATTTATTTTTAACTTTGTACTATATATATTTTTAATATATTTAATGAAAAACAACGTATATATACTTAGATATATATATATATATTCAACGAAGATTTCATTTCTGCCCTCGGGATGGCAGGCAATCTTTCAGCGTGTCTTCTCACTCGGTTTTACTTGTATTCGCGAGAAGGGACGCAATCGTAATGTTTTCCTGGAAGGTCACTGGCCGTGCAATGGGAATCAAGGGTACAAGGAGGAGGCGGTGTTGGCGGCAATGCCGAATGACGCGGCGAATTGTACAGCCGCTGCCGGTGGTGGTGGGGGTGAAGGACCATGTGACTTCAAGGGAAAGCGCGCCGCGAAAGCCCGCAATGTGCGCCTGTACTACATACGAGAGCTGCTCGCTTGGCTTGGACTTGTCGACGTGGACATCGGAGAAGAGGAACGCGCCGCCGATTTCAAACGTCGTCGGGTCGATGACGACTGCGGTGGGTTTGTTGAGGATGAGCTTCCAGTTGTCAGGGCCACTGAGGAAGTCGATAGCGGCGTCGACAGACACAGGGACATTGAACTCTTCGTCCATAAAGCGATCTACATGACTGTAGCAACACCCCATGATGAAAACGAGGAACTGAGGCGAATCTGAAACCCCACGCTTTGAAGACACAAAAAAACTATTATATTTTTCTTTTTTTATACGATTGAAATCGGATGCTTCGAATAGAAAATGGAGCATACTTCAAACAAGTACCTTAGAGCACAAAATAAGTCTCCTAACATAATATCTAATTTTCAGTGTAAATCACAAATTAGAGTCATTTTTGTGAGTGCTTTGAACACAATATCGAATCTGACACAAGAAAGCGATCAAAATATATCGGGTGAAAAGGTGAAAGCGGATAAGGCACACAATTCCCCATGATCGAAATATTCCTGTCTTAACTGAGCAAGCAATGTATGTAAATTGAAGAGCAGATGTAAGAGTCATGGCAAGACCTCATTTGGTGGAGCAGCAGGTTAGCTCTCCATTGGTCAGTCGTTGGATCCCCCAAGGAGACACAATTTTTCTATTTTAATCCCTGTTTTTCGGCATGCTCGACGATATAGCACCACCACAAATTGACTTCGTCCAGGAGATATAACAAGGAATCTACCAATGTGATAACAATGCATTGATTAACGCAGGAGATGGCTCGTCTGACTGTGTGTAAATGCGCTGCAAGTCCGACATGTTGCACTACTAGTGGTGGCAACAATGCTTGACTGCCAGTTCTGTTGACGCCTGAGCCAACAGAAATGACAGTCAAGTGGATGTTGCCACCGAGTGCACCATGCTGGTCTTGCAGCGCATTTTCACACAGTCAGACCAGCCATCTCGGTTGTTAATCAATGTGCCGTTATGGTAGATTCCTTGTTATAGTACCCTGGACGAAGTCGATGTGTACTGGTACCCCACCGTCGAGCAGCAAAAAAACTGGCCCTATGTGGGATAAAAATAGTACAGTGTTTCGCCCGGGGGCTTGATCCGCTGACCAATGGAGTGCTAACCTCCTGCTCCACCAACTAAGCCACAAGTGTCAATAACTTCAACATACTTGCACATATTTGTTGCTGGTGGGTGAGTTTATTTTGATACTTTTCAGAATAGCATTATGTATTTTTAATCACATTTCATATGTCATACATTAGACTTGATAGTTGTATTCGAAATTAAATTATTTACCATGGTCAGTTGGTGATTGGTGCGTTATTGTGTGATTTTGGGTCTACAGTGAGTAGTTTTATGCGGTGAGTTATTGTGTGCTCTACGGTTCTGTGTCAAGAATTGAAATCGAAACCGGACTGGTCAAGTGCGGCACAGGGAAAGAGACTCACAAACGCATGATCCTTGTCAGATTGCATCTCATTGATACGCCGTGTACTTCAGGGACGATCCTTGGACCTATGGACTGGGTGGGGCACATGTGCAATGTCATGTGAACCTTGTCGACGGGGTACTTGACGGCATTCTTCTCGATCTTGCGCAGTGCCGCTGTGGGCAAGTCCACATTGCATTTATCTAGATCAAGGTCGATCACAGGGACACGCGAGAGCATGTACTACCTGCCAAGCGCACGAGGTAGATGAGCACGTCGCTCAGTTCTTCGCCCAGATGCTCCTTGTCCTCGGCACTCCATTCTACATCAGGTGCATCAACCACCCACGCAGCTTGCATCACACAACGCACTGTCTACATCTTGGTCGTGATCTCCCCGCCATTGAAAGCACTCGGCGACTTCCCCGACTTCGCCCGTCATCGCCAGCAGCAGATTCCGCGGCGTGTGAAACTACACTCGTAGTCATGAGAGACTCCCTTCTCTCTGTGTCTACCTTGTTCCAGTCGCGCTCATCGGCAAAGCGCGCGATCTTGCCTCGCAGGTCTTCCAGCGTCAAGCTCGCTTCAAACTTGGCGGCCGACGATGGCGGCGGCGGTGGCGGTGGGGTGCTCATGTTGCTCAAACGAAAATGGTTAGCATGTCGTTCAAATCAGGGAGACAGGCCAAGAAAGTACTCTACTCATCGGAAGTATGTCACTAAACCCAAGGATGGGCTGTGTCCGTATCCGGATACATTAGTTTCAAGGTTGGACCAATCAGAACACACGACGCGCCACCAACATCCACCTTCGACGGCAACGATCACCGCCTCATGCGTCGTCCGCCAAGAATTATAATGTGTCTGCATAACATGCTTCTCGTTACATCATGCGTGAGATGTATCTACAGAGGAAGTGGGGCTTGAGGCAACGGGTCCTTGATTGCATTCTTTTCAATCTTGCGCAGAGACGCCGTCGAGAGGTCCACATTGCAGCGGTCTAGAGAGAGATGAGTGGGCGTAGGAAACGAGAGTGTGTACCAGCCAGCCGCACGAGGTAGATCAGCACATCACTCAGTTCTTCGCCCAAGTGTTCCTTGTCCTCGGGCGTCCAGTCTACTTATGTCAGCGCCGTCGCACGAGTTTCAACGCACTGTCCACATTTTGATCGTCGTCGCCTCGCCATTGAAAGCATTCAGCGAGCTCGCCGACTTCACCCACCATGGCCAAAAGTAAATTCCGCGGCCTGTGACCATCCTAGTTGTTGGTGTTGCAGAGCCCGAGGTGGAGGAAACGGACCTTGTTCCACCCGCGCGCGTCGGAAAAGGTGGCGATCTTGCTGCGCAGGTCTTCCAGTGTCAACGAGCCTTCGAATGTCGATCTGGTGCTCGACGAGGCACTCATGTGTGTGGCCGCGCGTAACTTGAAGAAAGGATCGTGTCATATTTGCTTTGCAAGTACACAGTACAATCGTCAGGAAATTAGAGTACAGAACCGGATAATGCCCCTGATTCTATCATATGAAAGGACAGGGACTTCGGTTATGAGCATCACGGAGGAGAGCGTCATTGGTCCATGGGAAGCACCTGGATGTTGGTGGCGCGTCGTGTGTTCTGATTGGTCCAACCTTGAAACTATGTATCCGGATACGGACACTGCCCATCCTTGGGTTTAGTGACATATTTCCGATGAGTAGAGTACTTCCTTGGCCGGTCTCCCTGATTTGAACGACATGCTAACCATTTTCGTTTCAATTATGTGAACTCCAAACGGGGAGGAGTCAAATATTTAATTGAACATAAACGGAAACGACATGTCTTCCCTCCTCAAACTCGACCCAGAAACAAACCACAGCGGCAGAATCTGCCAAGTCTTTCTCGTATCAAAAGGACGGCATCGGCCAAAAACATATTTGTGGTTCTAGCTTCCACTAATGTACCGACGAAGATGATGCATTGGCAACAAGTTGACATAATTTGCCACTGGCGGAACAGAAACGACAAAACAGAAATCGCCATGTCCAAGATTCAAGTCGATGTATCTCCCAAGAGCCGACGACTACAATCCCATCGAAAGGACATGTTGTTTTCCCTTGTTCGAAATTCCCAAACAAACCAACGTATATACTGTACCCGAGAAATGCTTGAAACACGGTGGAAATGTATTGGGACATCTAGCTCATATTTCCCAAAACAAATTTTTATCTTTTTGGCTCGGAACGAGAATACATGTCGACTTTGATACGAGTCTTCGCTATGGTGGCCCACGACCCATTCATTATTCACGTGAACGTGAGTGGAATTGCATACTTGGTCGACTCGAAGAGTGGATGGATTTTGGCCAATGTCAGATCACGCTGGATGTCAACGCGGGAGAGATGCCACAACTTGACGTCCAAGCCGTAGATAACACTTTGAGTTCGGATGCTGAGAATGCCATTGAGGAGGCCAGACATGCGGTCCATGTAGTAGACGTCGTGGTGTATCCACGACCGCGTGATAAAGAGGTACTTGGCGCCAGAGTAAACAAAGATCGAATGGAGGTCGCACGCTGAACACTCGCACAAGGGATTGCATCCACGAAATACTTTGTTTCGATATGCAGGCAGCCATGAGTGCCTATCCAATGTGTGAGTGTTTATGACCCCAGAGTACAAAGTTAAACTATTAGTACTTGTCATCATATGGAAAGAGAAAACAGTCCACGCGATTGGACAAATTAAAATCGACGAGACCGCGCCCACAGCAAAAGCGGTATCTAAATCTATGTGCGAGTGTTCAAACCTCCGCAGCATATCCTTTCGGATGGATGTGTCGTTTCGAACTCCGCTCTAAATCTATATTTTAGACAGAAATGGCGCAGTTCCTTCAAAACGCTGTGGAATCATATGGAAGTTTGTATGTCTGAAAGGATATTGAGCTTTCAGCCGAAATTTGGACTTCACTGTTCATTGTCCAAATCGATCGATCTATTATTCTATTGTCTTGTCTTCGCAAACGAAATGGGGACTTTGAAGGCGATTGATGAATTTGATTTGCCAATCGACTGAGCGTTGATTTCACAGGTTCGACAGTCGGTAAAAGGGAGACGAAAAAGCAGGGGTATTTTTCGTCCTCCCATTGGACAGATAATTTCCATTCTGTGTTTTGATTGGTTGGGGCGATTAGTTCGGGCGATTCGATTGGGACAGAGATATTGTTCTTTCGCAACGATTGGAAAGTAATATTGGCTTTTGTATGGTACTGGAGGAACGATTTGTTGTGTGTGCCAGAAATATACTCTCCTATGATTTGATTGGCCAGACGATTCGAGGCTCCAAAGTCGAATAGATCAATGGACTGAAACGACAAGCAGTTGCATCCACAAAACGGCGATGAGGTGATGGGACCTCATAGGCCCCACCAATGGTCTTTAGTTGGGAGAAACCGTTGCCAAAAAACCAAGATCAGACGACAACCCGGCGCTGGTTGACCTCCCATCATGCCATCCATTCATGTTCGGCCAGCCCCAGCCTATGCCATCACCAACCTCCGCCGCCTCAGTCCATCGTGGATCGCGCCCACGCATTTTTCGCCAATTGGCTCAACCAAGAACTCCTCCTCGGTGTCCAAAACGCATCGCTGCAACTGACACAAGAGGCCATCAACATGGATGGCACGTTTGATGCGACCAATGCCGTGGTCCAATTCGCAGCGAATTATGGTGCCCAGATGCAACACACAGAGATGGCGACGGTCGAAGCCACGGTCGCTGGCCTGCGGGTCACAGATCCATGTTTGGTTCCGTGGATCTTTACGCAATACTGTTTTGTCGACTTTGACAAGCGGTGGGAGCTAGCCAATTCAGCAGCGCGGCTCCGGCGCTGCCAGCAACAATACATGACAACGAACGGAGCGGTGTACCTTGAATCTATGCTGCGAAACATCGACTACTCGGCATTCAATGTGTGTTGGGGAAGCCAATTCGAGGTGGCTGTCGTGCAAGAAGTAAGACGAAGCGACGCCGGACTCCATTGGCTGCAACAGTTGGCTGCTCCAAAATGGACGGTGGCCGACGAAGTGGCCTATTGGAAGCGCATTGGCATCAAGACATTCAACACGCAGTGGCAAAATTTCAAACAAATGGGGCTCGTCAATTCGTATGCTATCCAAAGTGTCTACGGTGCGAGCTTTCCCATGACACTCCAAGCGCAAAGTTATCAATTTCGACTGTCCAAGGGCACGTCTCTCAAAGTGTACTGGGGCTTTGTACACGACCTTGTGGCCGTGGGTCAGAATGACAGCGCCATTGGGGGCCGTAGCCTCGTGCGATCAAGTCCAAACTTTGCATTTCAAAACACCACGGCCCAAGGCATGCTGGCAGCCAACGGGACCCTTCAATGGCCTCTGCCGTCGGGTTTTGTGCTTATTCAAGATGCCATTGGGCCGTTTGGCAGCGTCGACATGTGGTACCTGTCGCCGCCGACGGTATTGACAGGCATCGTCCACACCATCGTTCAGGCCGTACGGAAAACATTGGCTGAGAATGCCGTGGTTGAGAATGTGACGGCCCAAGTGGCTTACGCTAGCCTTACGGATGGCTCAAGTGGCCTGTACCCAGCGCCGCAAACGTGGATCGATCTCGGCCATTGTACCATCGGTGGCAGTGTGTTGTGTCCACAAATGTTGGTCTCCAGTTGCATCACCCCTGCCTTTGGCCTGAAACCCTACTTGTCGTTCATCATGGAATGCAGCGAGAGCATCAATTACATTATCCTCACGCCGGTGCGCCAAACGATCGTCGCGGCCGTCACGCTGGCAGGGTTGACCCACGTCACAACCGACCAACGGAATGCCATTTGTGTCCAAGACCCTGGCTTTTATGGTGTCTGTATGAACTACTTGGGCGAAACGGCGTCGTTCTTACAAGCTTACATGAACGTGTCTGCGTTGGACGCTCAAGTACAGCAAGCCACGGCTGCCGTTCGATTGTTTGACTTTGAATTGGTTCAATATGGCGCCGTCGACATGACCTCGCCCCTCCAACTCGATCGACTCCTTCTATTCAACCCGCTCGACGATCGATTCGACATGTATGCGTGGATGTTTATGGTCGAATGGGCGCTCGGCATCCGCGAAGGCGTGCGATTCGAAGGCGACCATGGCACGTTGTCCGTCATCACAGAGCCGCTTCAGCCCCTCAAGCAAGAAGTCAACTTGGCTGAATTTCCATCCAGTGTCGCGTTTTACATGCG
>VJMH01004615.1:0-24254 GCA_009835185.1 Aphanomyces stellatus
CTCAAGGCCATTTACGATGGTGCAATTCAATTTGACTGACTGGGACCTCTCGTAGGTCTCATGGATGATGCCAACCCAGTGGAGTATGCGCATATTGTTCCTTGACGACGCTCACTTAGCATCAAACTCAAGGCCATTTACGATGGTGCAATTCAATTTGACTGACTGGGACCTCTCGTAGGTCTCATGGATGATGCCAACCCAGTGGAGTATGCGCATATTGTTCCTTGACGACGCTCACTTAGCATCAAACTCAAGGCCATTTACGATGGTGCAATTCAATTTGACTGACTGGGACCTCTCGTAGGTCTCATGGATGATGCCAACCCAGTGGAGTATGCGCATATTGTTCCTTGACGACGCTCACTTAGCATCAAACTTATCGGCACCATCCACGACTACCTCCCTACCTTTGAAACGTCGCTACAAGATGCGCTCCAACGTCGTTAGAACCCTCGATCTCGATTTAACATTACAAGCAAATGCAAAAATATGAAGATGAACAGACCTTATTACATGCAGGTTGGCGCAGGTCAGTGCGGATGTTCCAACATATTCGTCTGAGGTTTTGCCCCAGCTAGGTTAGCCTCATTACCTTTTACGAATGGAATCCGACCGACGTATTGATTGATCCTCTGGTGGCCAATATTTTCCCATGTCGTTTTGAGGTATGTATTCAAAGGTGCCACGATCGATGTCTTCGTCATCGACGCACGGGCTTCGCGCAGCATATGCAAGACTCGTTCGCTCGAGGGCCGCAGTGAGGAAAGGTGTGTCTGAACCGCAATCTGCTGGATGCACAGTGGGCATGTACACGAGAGAGTTTGGTAAGAGCTTGTCCCGAATAAAACGTTGTGTGATTTGAAGCCGTAGTGGCCCAGTTCCGACTGGTTAATGATTTCTTTTTTACTACATAGTAAATCATTTTAAAAATTATTCGATTTCAAAAAAATATTAGTTAAAGCTCCTTTGAAATTCCAAGCCACATCACAATACCGTTGAGTACTAACCGAGCAATTTCTGTTCTGTGGTGGTGACATATTTATTGCCGGCGATGAGATATTTATATAGATCGCTTGGGTCAAACCAATAGAAGTCAATGAATGAAGCTCATTCATGTTTCGCTCGTCGCAAGAGCTGCTCTGTGCACCATGCTCCGCAAAATTTCAGGCACTTGAGACTTTGATTTCTTATGGATTACCAGGCAGTTATGCCTGGGTGTTAAATCCACATTGAATAACGAAGGTCGAAGAATCGCCGTGTGTTTGGAGGAATTACAGGGAGGGCATTATTGACTAACAACAGCATAGTAGTGGGTCAAATTGTGTATTATAATAAAGAACTAGGGTTTGTATTGATAATTTATTTCTCTATTGCAGACATCTCATTTTAGGATATATTTAAATCCATTTTTTTATGTTCACTTTGTTTCAGGCAGCATAAGCTCAAATGGAGTCGACAAAGGTCAGTCGCTTGAGGAAATACAAAGGAGAATGTTTCGTATTGAAGCGACTTTGAACGAGCGATTTTCCACAAAAATCGGTGCCCCTATTTCGATTTTCGTTGGGTTCATTCAGCTGTGGAATGTGTTTTAACAAATGTAAACCTATTTTGTCAATGCATGTTGATCCAGAATGATTCATCTGGTGAGTTATTGTGAGTTTTGGGGTCGTTGGTAAGATGAACCTTCAGCACAAGAGGATATACTGAACGAGAGATCACAAACGTCAAGCACAGAATACAATCACACTACAATGACCGAACTCGTGCAGTAAATGGACTGCATTATTCTCACAAGAGACAGGCGACCTCATGTCCTGGTGTTCTTGCATGGGTTGCAAAACTGGTCCTGATGAGCATTTACGTACTTTAACATATTGCACAATAATTAACCGAAAACAGGTACGAAATAGCAAATAGAATATGAAAAATCGTATTCGAAACTTGAGTCGACATAGTTATTTTGAATCTATGTCTGACTTCGAATTTTCATTTCTGATGAAAGTGCAATCAGTATGTCGAAAAAAATTTCTCGATTTTTTGACCAATTAAATCGATGAATTATCAACAATGCTCAGAGTATTTTGAATCACGACCGCCCGCAGGGCAGGAGACATCACAACAACACCAACGCCAGCATAATGGGCTTCCACATCGCTCCCCAATTGCCGCTGCTGGTTATAGCTGCGCTCGACATTTCAGATGAAAATCCATGGCCTCTGCAGCTAATTCTCATCACTCTTTCCATGGTGTGTTTGGCATCCTTTTGCGAGCTAGTCATTCCCAAGACCACAAAGGACCGCATTGTCGCGTCCATCGTGGACATCCAAGACTGCGAGGCTCAGCGTGTGGCTCTTTCCGCTCGCTATAATTCCATTTCAAAAATCAGATGGGCGTTGATCCTCTTACAAGCCGGCCCGTTCGTCTTCGTGAGCTCGTTTCCTCTCGTCGCAATGGCAATCTCTGGTCTTGGGACGTTTTTCGCATGTATTGCTGACGAAATGTTTAGCCAATTGTGTAAACTTGAAGACAGTTTAAACGAGGCTAAGTTTGCCAAGTGAGGACTGACACCACGATGTTTGCGTTTCTGAAATCGGAATGTACTTCTTTGGGCGCATTTTTGGAGCTCTTTTGCTGCACTTCACCCCAGGTTCAAGCACTCTGGTGATCATGTTATCAAATACTCCGGAGTACATGTAGTCGTGACGCGACTTTCGAGGATAAAGCTCGGTTTGTACGACATTTCTAGATCGTTTTGAATGTGGACACAATCAACTGTTAAAGGTCCCAGCGTGCTCCCGTTGCGATACGAGGAGCAGCCGCGTTGTTGTATGCTAAGACAAACAACCAAGCGTCCCAACAAATTGCCGCAGTTAGTGTTCATGTCCGCAGTATTGTTGTTTTCATTCAAAACTGGAGTGACATGCCCAATGAAACGACAGACAGAAATCGGGGACATGCACGACAAATTGTTTCTCCACGAGTCCCATACAAAAAACCAATACAATTGAATCGATCGAGCGATTTGGACAATAAACACCGAAGTCCAAATTTCGCCTGAAAGCACAATACGAGTCCAAGCATCCACGACGTCAACATCAGCGAATACGTGGAACTCAATCGATACAAAAGAAAGCGAGTGCACTTCGAAGTACTTGAAGTACCGTAAAGCACACAATAACTCACCTGACATTTTTGCTCACGATTTTGTGATATGTTGCTGACTGGTGAGTATATTTTGATAATATTCCGGACAAAATTATGTATTTTTATTCGTATTCCTAATGATAAATATTATATTTGATATATTTATGAATAAGTTAATTATTTGATATATTTATGTATAAGTTAATTTATTTACCACGTGTTTAGTGATAGCTTGAGTTGTACTACTGGTGAGTTTTTGTGTGATTTGGGTCTTTGGTGAGTCGTTTTGTGCGGTGAGTTGTTGTGTGCACAGTTACTACGTAGTAAAATTCATGCATACTACTTCAAATACTACTTAAAGTAAAGAAATACTACGTCGTAGGATGTAAACATTTCGAAGTTTGCCATTTTCTAAAATGAACTCTTATTTATCCAGAATTGAGGACGAGATTTGCATTCTGGTCATCATCGACGCAGATGGGCAACAAAGAGTCCAAACAACTGAGGGCGAAAGGAGGACCTGTCCGGGGGCTCTATGGAACACGCGAGAAGACCGCTGGGACCCAACCAAGTGTCCCATCAAATGGCCGTGGTCGACCATATGCACCAAACCGTGATGTCTGCAGCACGCGGCGTGCAGATCCCATCATCCACGACGTCAACTGGAGCGAATATGCAGAACTCGACCGATACAAAAACGAGTACTGGCTAGACCCGAGCGATATAGTGCACTCGCGAACCATCCCGAGCAACTTTTTCCAGTCGGAACTGGGCCACTACCTCGGCCAGCCTTTATACATCAAGAGCGTCAACCTAGCATCGAAGGACTTGGCATGGCAGAAGACTACGCTTGTTCACGAAGTGCATACGCTCGCGCGCGTGAACCACCCCAATCTCGTCCAGTTTATCGGCTTTTGCATCTCGGAAAAGCATGGTCTCTGCTGCTTCTCGGAATACATGGAAGGCAGAACGCTCCGCCATTTGCTCAACAGCAAGCGCCAGTCTCCCTCGTGGCCCAAGGAGAAGATCCAAATCGCGATGGACATCGCAGCTGCCATCGTGTACCTACATTCGCTGCACCCGTGCATCATTTTCCGCAACATCAAAGCAGCGAAGGTTCTTCTCACGAGCCGCCAGAAAGCTAAGCTCAGCGTAACGGGTCGCGACCGCTCGTTCGAAGACACGATGCCAAGTGAGAGGACCATCGAGTGGAGTGCACCGGAACTCCTTCTCGACGGTGCAACCTGCGACGAAAGGGTCGACGTCTACTCGTTTGGGGTATTGTTGACGGAATTGGACACGCGGGAGCTCCCTTTTGCAACCGAAATCGCGTCGATGCTCCGGTCTCAAATCACACATCTAATCGTTTTGGGCAAGCTCCGACCAGCTCTCTCAGATACATGCCCTCCGTGCATCAAGCAGATTGTCGATCAATGCTTGCAGCAAGATCCATTAATGCGGCCTTCGAGCCAACGCGTGCTCCACATGCTGCGCGAAGCCCGGCTTGAGCTCCTCGAGAGTGCGTAGATGACGAAGATCATAATGCAGTGCTTGTCGCGCCTTCGAATATATATCTTAAAGTAGGCAGGATGTAAAAATATCAGTCTATTGAACAGACGACAGGCTAACAGAGGGTTTCCTCGCACCAATACATCGGCTTGTGTGACTGTCAATTCGTTGGAGGGGATGAGATCAAAATCTTTTCGCACAAACCGTTAAAACCTTTGTAAAACCTCTGTCGGAAGTCTCGGAAACTCCGCACTATATATGATTATTTCCTTACACATTGGCACTTCAAAAATTCCCTTTGGGTATGGCAAGAAAACTGAACCGGGAAAACGACACGCCACTCACCTAATAAATGTTGCTATTGTTCAGTCAAGTGAGTTTCACAACCAAATTACTCAAAAACACCGAATGTATTCTTACCGCAGGAAATTATTTTGTTGCTGTATTATTGCTCAACACTTAGCCGGCAGTGGCTTTATGTTGACAGAAAGGATTTGAGCCAATGCAAAGAATGAGTAACACCCCCATTTGGGAAACATGCTGTATGCCTCGCTCGACAAGAGCCAAGAAATTGGTTTTAGAAAAAACCGATGCCATGATGACAAACAATTTTCCAATACTTCGAAGTAAATATAATATTTCCACCAGCGCGTTTTTCGTCAAAATAACTCACAAAATATGAAAGTTCGGTCTCACATTAAAGACAAAAAAATCGAAGTCGCTAACTAAGCGACACTGTCAGCTCTTTATGGACGTTCCCATTTACAATGCCGTTGATGGCGGGCGGATCTGTGACCAAGTGTAAGTGAGTGGGATTCTCTCGAGAAAATTCCTGTGATAATATAGTTGTCGTCAAAGGGAATAGAGAGGGCAAAGTATGTCTTGCAATTGGCATTTCTGACTGCTTGAGTGGTGAAATATCGTGTTGTTGTAAAATTGTGATTGGCAAGCCTAATCGGTCAAAAAAAATGTCAGACACGGAGCCAGACCAAATCAGAGACCAGTCAATCAAGTATCATTCCGACCAAATCCAGTCGGCACACCAATCAAACGTGAGTAGGTCTCGGTGATTGGCGAATATTTTATCATACCATCCGAAACGAATTTTTTGCTTGTCATCAAATTTTTCCCGAAAATATAATATATATACTTCGACGTATAATAAACTACAGTATATTAGAACCCAGGTACAAAAAAGAAATTGTTGCTGGGTGTCTGGTTGATACGACGACCAGACACCCAGTCCAATGCAGCCAATCAGAGTCAAACCAGATGGTGTTATTCCAACAGATGCTCAACTGCATGGGGCAAAACGAAAAAAACCTACTCCGGAGTTTTCATCTATTGTCGTTGGTTTTTTGCTCCAACATCAATAGAAACACTTACTTGGACGGAGAAAGACTAAACTCGCATTGTTAAGCTGGATATTAGCCCATCAGGCATCATGGATGGATAAATGCAACACTCAACAAGTCGGCGAACGCGGTCTCCGTTACCTGTCACTGTCAAATACTAGTACTTTCAAAAAAGTTTAATCCAATACACCACGATTTTGCAAACGACATCCGTTCTTCGTTCTTGGTTCAAACACCAATAACACGACGACGAATCTATCTCCCATCATGATTGTACATTTGTTGCAAAGTGTTTCCATTCGTCAAGCCGCTGGGGTCTCGATTGAACTGATCAAACGCAAGCACTTCGATTGCTGGGTCTTCGGTGGAATTGCGGTGTATTTGTCGATGAATGTTTAAACGTTATAAATTTTACGTTAAATTCAACACGTGCAGTTGTTTTTTCTCATGTTTTCTCATCTCGCCCACTTTTGCTTTTCGCACACAAGGAGCAGTGAGTTTTCATGGTGGATCTGTTCAATGCTGCCAAGGAAGGCAACCTTCTAGAAGCCCAACGACTCATCAACAAAAAGAAACAACAAAACGAGGTACGAAGCGAGGAATACACAAGCCAAATTGACACAATGGACTCTTAGAATGCCAAAGCATACATAAATTCACCCATGACGGTTAGCCAATCTATCAAGCAAGTACGAAATATTCAATAATTAGGGTGGAAATTCGGCTCTTCATATTGCTGCTTCATTTGGACACTCGAATGTCGTCGAAATACTCGCTCGCGAAGGCGCCGATATTGACGCGGTGAACGAGGTAACCGAAAAGTGTCACAAATGTCGAACTTGACATGCAACAGAATGGTAAAACGCCTTTATTTGTGGCGGCGGAGGCAGGTAGACGCGAAGTTGTCGATCACTTGGTGAAGAACAAAGCCGATGTTGCAATATCGATGAAAGTATGCGCGAATGAAAAACGTACTAGTACTTCATTGGTTCTAGGATGGAACAACCCCTCTGCACATTGCATCGTACTATGGCCACCTGGATGTTGTGGAACTTCTCGGGTGTGCAGATATTGATGCAGTAAGCGAGGTACTCTACACACTCAAATGCTGACTAACATGCCCAAGAACGGTGTCACGCCTCTTTTCGTTGCGGCCCAACAAAACAAAGTCGACATTGTTGATTACATGATCAAGAATCATGCGGACATAAACAAACCTATAGAGGCACTGCTGAACAACGTAAAAAATGGACTAAATCAAAACCATGTAGGACGGAACAACCCCTCTGCATATTGCTGCTTCATTTGGCCACTCGGAAGTCGTCAAACTACTTGTTCGCGAAGGCGCAAATATTGATGCAGCAAAAAAAGTATTCGAAATCACACTGCGGTGTTTATGCACAAATTGTCACAGGATGGTAAAACACCCCTCTTTCTCGCGGCTGAAGCAGGAAAAATCGGTGTTGCCAATCATTTGATTAAAAATAATGCTGTCCTGGATAAGCCTATGAAGGCAAGTCGAACTATACAGCAAAAACATATTCTAACTCAATGGACACAGAACGGAGCAACACCTCTTTGGGTTGCCTCATATAACGGCCACTTGAAAGTCGTTGAACTTCTCGTGCACGGAGGCGCAAATACTAATGCAACAAACAAGGTAATCAAAACCACTCGAATACACAATCGCACAAACACAGTAGAATGGTAAAACACCTCTGTTTGTTGCGGCCCAGCAAGGAAAAATCGACATTGTCAATCTTTTGATTAAGATCAATTCTGACATAAATAAATCCATGATGGTAAGTCCGAATTTTTCTATCACACATAATAACTATGTACGAAGGATGGAACAACGCCAATGCATATTGCTTCATATTTTGGCCACACTAAGGTTGTCGAACTGCTTGTGCACGAAGGTGCAATTATTGATGCTGCTGACAAGGTAAACGATACCATTTCGCAACACGTATACATTAAATTCCTGTAGAATGGTAAAACACCTATTTTTGTGGCATCAGAAGCAGGCAAAGTCGATGTTGTCCATCTTTTGATCGAGAGCAAAGCTGCCATAGATAAATCGATGACAGTATTTCCGAAGTTTTACAGTGCAGTCACGATGTATTCATAACAATGTAGAACGGAGTAACACCACTAATTGCTGCCTCATATATCGGCCACTTGGAAGTTGTTGGACTACTTGTGCACAGGGGTGCAGATATGAATGCAGCAAACAAGGTACTCCAAAACAACTAAAAAAAATTACGATCGGGTATTTGTGGCATAGGATGGTAAAACACCCCTCTTTGTTGCGGCAGAAGGAGGACAAATCGATGTTGTAAATCATTTGGTAAAAAATAGTGCTGGTATTGACAAGCCCATGAAGGCAAGTTCAATATATTGCGCAAAGTCAAATTCTAAATCTGACGAATGTAGAACGGAGCCACGCCACTTTGGGTTGCCTCGTATAATGGTTATTTGGAAGTCGTTGAACTACTCGTGCGTGAAGGAGCGTATATTGATGCAGCAAATGAGGTACTCCGATCAATTTGACCTATTGAATGCAAAAAAAACGCAGAATGGCAAAACACCACTGTTTGTTGCAGCTCAACAAGGAAAATTCGATGTTGTCAAACTCTTGATCACAACCAAAGCTAATATAAACAAGTCGATGAAGGTTGGTACGATATTTCATCATACAAATAAAAGTTGTTCGAAGGACGGAACTACGCCTCTGCACATTGCTTCGTATTTTGGCCACACTGAGATTGCTGAACTACTCATTCATGAAGGCGCATGTATTCAGGCAACAAACAAGGTGCTTCAAAGCATTCATATTCGTTATGTAATACAATCTGCAGAGCGGTGCGACGCCTCTTTACATTGCGGCCCAAAACAACAAATTTGATGTTGTCAACCTCTTAATCAAGAACAATGCTGACTTGGACAAACCCACAAAGGTAAGCATGAATATTAAAATACAAACTCTAAATCGAAAGATCATAGAACGGAGAAACACCTCTCTGGATTGCCTCATTTTTTGGCCACTTTGAAGTTGTCGAACTACTCGTGCGCGAAGGCGCACGTATTGATGCAGCAAATAAGGTAATCAAACCCACTTGATTGCATAATTGGGTGGGTTAAATGTTATAGAATGGTAAAACGCCAATCTATGTGGCGGCAGAGTTTGGAAAAGTTGATGTTGTCAATCAATTGATAAAGCTCAAAGGTGACATTAACAAGCACACCAAAGTATATATTACTTTCTTTCGCAACTTGCTGCATTAATCTCATACATAGAATGGAGCGACGCCATTGGGCATTGCTATCAATAATAATCACGCAGATATTGTGGAGAACCTCTTACTCCATGGTGCAGACATTGATGCTGCATATAAGGTAACAAACAGTCCATGTTCTCAATACAATTTTCCCACCTTTGCATGTATCCGGTGTACAAATTAGGAAGGTCAATTTGCACTCTCATGTGCGTGCTCGCAAGGCCAAGTGGGGGTAATCCGCACGCTCGTAACTCGAAAAGATATTTCATTGGTCGACGTTCAAAAGGTCCGCTCTTTTATTTAAATTTAGAGTAAATACTTGGGATTATTTAGGCCGTCCAAATATCGATAGAATTAGAACGATACGAAGCTTTAGCAATCGTCTTGAGTATCAAAGGCAGTGAACTCCATCGTACCACAAACAACGTATTCCCCCTTACGTGACTACAATTCTGACAACTTTGTAGGAAGGGAAACTACTACTTGAGTCATGTCTACAATTTGTAGACCATGAAGCGGCAATGAAGTTCCTCGAGTTGGATTTGCCAGTGGAAATTCAAAACAGCAATATTGTACCCCGTCAAAACCATTCATACTCTTGGGCGATCTTTATGGATGCATCTCAGCCTGTCCCTGCGTCGGTTCGTCAGAGCTGCCTCGCGTCTATTTTGGAAAGGCCGACGTTTGAATCCTTCTACGACGAATTTCTCCATGAATTGGCATTTTCCAAAGACCAGCACGGCCGCGAAGTCATTCATTACACCGACGCATCCACTCGAAAATGTTTTTACAATCGCCTTTACTTCTGTGGTCGCTATGAAATATTTCGAGGCCCACCGTTGCATGTAAGCAACACATCGGTGGTTGTGACAGCATACGACCACGGCATTTGCTCGCAAGTGTTCCAAGAGTATAGTAATGCAAATGGCGGTTTAGACGAGGCAGGATTTGTTGCCTGCATTCGAAGTTTTGGCCTCATGGACCTGAAGACTAATGGCAACAAGGCAGGTTTTAATCAAACTGAGGAGGTTAATCAAAATGTGTAGAAACGCGAGAGAGAAAAATGGCAAGCTGAATTTCTATTGTGGGACAAAGGTGCTAACATGACATTGTCCGAGCAAGAATTCCTACGTTTTTGTGGGCAGAAATTTGGTGGCAAAGTCAAAGTCGCGATGAAATTCATGATGAATTCAAGCGAGTACACTCGAGAAGTTAATGCGCGGAAGAAATTGGATCCTAAATATGTTCTTCAAATCCTACCCACAATCGATCAAAATGTATTTCAACAACAATTGCCATCGCTGAAAATCAACGGTGATTTATCGATGGCCGCGTTTCAGCAAGTGTTGGTCATGCCTGCAGCCGACCGTAGCTTGGATGATATTTACTTGAAAGAACGTCCCGATGACAACAAAACGAAAAGTCTTTTGAACGAAGTTCTTTTGGGATTGAAACATTTGCACGAAAACGGCCTTGTGCATGGAGACTTAAAGAAGCTCAATGTGCTGCGCATTCAAAACCAGCTCAAATTGATCGATTTTGACGCTGCGGTTCGAGTGGGCGAGCCTCTTGGGGGAAAATGTAGCTCTGGTATATTGCCACCAGGTATCGATTGCTGTCACGATGATTGCTCAGCGTGAATGTTTTAGAAATGTTTTACAATCTCGTATGTGTCGATGATACGTCGAAATACGAGTCGTACTGGGAGCGCCAAAGGCACGAACCGTCAAAGCGAAAGAAATCACCAGACCATGATACCTATGTTGTCAAAGCGTATCGACCTGACCGTGATGTTTGTGATTTGCCGTATTCATTGGTAAAAGCCACGGCGGCTGTAGACATGTGGTCGTTTGGGTGCATGGTTTTTCAAATGTTGTGTGGCCAAGAATTAGTACCTACTGATATCAACCAAAACGTGGTATTGGATCACATGTGCAAGGCGGCAACGTGGACAGAAGAAAAGTTGACAAATCGGATCGATATATTTATTCCTGATGAAGCTGCCCAGGATTTGATCATGCATCTCTTGGTCCTGGACCCAGCTAAACGATTGAGTGCTACGGAAGCGTTGAACCATCCGTTTTTTACTGGTATCAAGGATTCAAGTGGTTTGATTGGTCGGTTTGAACAGTTAGAGCAAAATCAAGCAGGAATTGATTCCAAACTATTGCAGTTATCTCTGACGGAAGTGTCGCGTCGCCAATTGCAGGAGAAAACCGACATCGATACCAAAATGGCAACAATGGATCTTGGAAACAATGCGACTTCTGCGATGCTTGATATCGGTGATGTGAACGTGCCAACATCGTTTCTGGTTTTACCATGCAAATCGTTGGTAGAACATGTGGATGCAACTAAAGTAATTTCGTTTTTAAAGCAGTTGTGGGATACGGGAAAGAAGTTGCAAGTGGTCAAGGGAAGCTCTGTGGGCACCATCATGTCGGACCTGAACGCTGGCGATCCCTTGTATCTCTATTTGATGGATGAAGGGACTGGGAAAATCGTCGGTCTGGACACAATTGATTGCACTTATCCCATTGAAATACCGACGCCCGGAAACAATTCATTTTTGCTGATGAATCTGCCGATCATCCAAAGTACATTCAAGAGTTTGAAAACAGCTACAACGAGCATTAATTGTTTGCAGAGGGCCCATGTATTGCCCACTTCTCACGAGTCCATGGGCGAGAAGTCAAAGGAGGCCACGATTGTATATTGGTCCAAAGAAATCGAAAATGCAATTGCTGAGTTGTCTGAGCCAACAGTGTCGTTTCAAGTGTTGCAGCAGGCGTTGGACGTGGAAGGGCCAGTGGCATTTGTACGTGGCGCAGCGTTGCGTGAGCTGAAGCAGTTTTTTAACGAGCACGACCCAGGACACTCGTTCGCGGGGTTAAAGCGAGTGATTAGTAATCAAGGACGTTTGATCTGGACCTCCGAAGCACGAGTCTTGGACATGGAGATCGAGATCACCAATTGGCGAAAACGACATTTGTCTTTTTTCGACGGTACGATTGGCAAACGTCGCCATGTATCCGAGAATCAATAGAACTTTATTCGAGTAATTGTATGGATTTGTTGTTGGCTATATTTGTTGAATTTTCATTCAGGGTTTCTTCAATGTACTCAGCAAGGCCAGGCATTTCACCATGTTGTTGAGATATTGTGCTTTCTCAGACACAATCGGTTGACACCATTAATCGACCCCCAATGGTGCCTAACCCTCAAAATGGACATTATACGGCCCACGCTGGGTTCTAGGTAAAAAAACGTATGAAGGGGTCATGTTGAATCCACTCTGATGCGTCATGCATCGCATGAGTAAACGAAAGTCGCAGAAGAAGTTCAAGTTCTATATTTCTTCAAATTTGTCAAAAAGTAAGCCTTCTTGAGTTTCTACCAATTCCTTCTGATATGGAGCACGTTATGAATACGAGTGTCCAGTTCCGCCGAGTAAACTTGATCCACGCGTTACTCCAACGTCTACCTTTGTCAAAGACAATCACAGAAGTCAACCAATCCGTCGACGCATCCACCCGCAAATATTTTAATGACCGACTCTAGGTTTGTTGTCGCAACGAAATTTAACCTCCATGTAACCAGCACAGGTGGGGGGTGCGGGAATGGTCCTTTTCAGGCAGCAATGAACCACAACAGCCCTGACATCAAACATCCATGTGCAGTCGAACAAGAGCAGGTGTATTGAGACTGTGTGTTCAGCTTGCTGTTCATGTGCATTAATTCATTCCCTTGTGTCAATCGGAGCTCCTTTTGCGTCGCGCATTTGCTCCTTTAAAGCAGTGTTTCCTGAGAAATTCAATCACGGGGGGATAAATCTTCTTTATCCGGAAATGTAGCAATTCGCGCTCGCTCTCTCAAAATATATTTTCTCGGGCTACGTTGTTCTGTTAAAATATATTTTGGGATATCTCGAGATTTCTCAAAATATCTCAAGATATTTAGGAGAATATTTTGAGAATGGACACAAAATCCCAACTTTGGAGTCACCTTGCGCTGCTAATACAATGAATAGGCACCCCAAATTGTGCGTTATCATAGATATGTGTATCGTTTACCTGTCATAGCAACTGAAACGCTTAAAGACATGAGATAATGTTGGATATATAAGCTCCATATTATGGAAATAAGGTGGTGCATACTTATAGCATATGTGTGCGAGAGGCTGGACTTCGGGGGGGCTTGTGAGCAAAGCGAGAGCGTAAGCAAAATTGGCCCTTCTGGGATCTCAAATATTTTGAGATCCTTATTGAAATGCATACAGTTATCTTGATGATGTATTCGAATCGACAAATATATTTCGAAATATCTTGACCACGCCCCCCGTTGCAGGTAATCCGGATATTTCTTGTGTCAGAAAGGAGGGAAATTTTCCCACAAAAGCCCTCCAGAGGCAATGCGCATAAAGCGAACATGGTGATGAACAGACAGACAAGTATATCCTGAATGAGGTTGACTGCCCTTCGCAAGTCCCATACACCAGTCGGTGCACCCTGTACTTCTCGCACCTGTGGAGGTCGCGCCATGGTCCTTCGAACAAGATTTGGAGCATTCCCGCACCCCCCTGTCATAGTCACATCAAATATACGACCATGGTATTTGCGCCCAAGTGGTCATGAGCATAAAATGTCAATGGTGGATTGCTCGTTGGAGAATTCATCAATTGCAACAAACTATTTAGTTATGTAGTGTATGCTCCTAAATCACGTTGGGGGCCGATATTATTGCAAACACAATTGTGTTCATTTTAGAAACGTGAGAAAGAATAATGGCAAGCCGAGTTTCGCCTGTGGGACAAGGATATGAACGAGTTGTTGACGTATGACGTATGTGTGCGTTATATTGCTCAGTGCTTTTGTAGAAGACTCAACGCTGCAATGATTTTATTTATACGAAACTCAAACTAGTTCATTATACTCACATTCGATGAGGCCAAAGCTACCTTGGAAGCAATGCAAAATGGTTGGCGGCGTTTAAAACGCCTTGATGATTGCACTACGCAGCCTAATGTCGGTGACATCTTTCCATAAGTCGACGTGTTGCTCAAGGATTGCTCATCTCGTTCCTTTCAGGAAGGATTCCCTTCGGTGGCAAATTGTCAAAGTTTCTTCGAACTCTGTCGAAATTTTCACAATGCGCAGATGAGGAGGCGGGGAAGAAGCTTGGCAGCTGGGGGAAGGAGCAACGCTAAGACGCTTCTCTGGGAGAAAGGTAAGAAACGAAGTGACTTTGGGGGCTTAGGACGAGGGGCTGGCAAGGATTCAACACGCTTACTGGTGGAGACCTTGCAAGTTGATGCGTTAAAACTGCACCGTTGACGCGTTTTTAATAACGTCTGTGTACCTTTGGTACGTTTTTCACTTCGATTACCACATATAAGTACAGTCGTCGATTTGACTTTTTCGGCATTCCTGACTTCAGTGAGGACGAGTGCGCTTGCGATGGTCGGTCCAGAACGCGAGGATGACAGCTCATGTGAGAGCGTAGGAAGCCGCTAGTGAAGAAAGCGTATACAATTTCCTGGAGGCAGCAAAGGCAAACTGCGTGGACCTGATGCAAGTGATCTTGGAGAGAGGCGACTTAGACGTCAACGCTGTCGGGGTGATAGAGAACCGATGGGGAGATAAGGTATGTCAAATCCACCGTGGGCGATACGAAAGTGCTATTTCCCTAGCACAAGAAAACGGCGCTGGCGTATGCCTGTGAACATGGCAGTGCCGCCGCCGTGGTGTTTCTGTTGTCGTGTGAAGGCATCGATGTCGATTATCGTTGCAGCAGTGTAAGTCTGACTTGCTCCATTTCCGTCGATCTACTGACGTGTTGGCTACCTACTGAGTATTGTTGGCTATGAAATGCACGGATTGACTTGACGGGAACACCTGATATCTCGAATGTTTTGCTCATGTAGCAAGTGTAGGGTCAAAAATCTGCTCTTTTGTATGCTTGTGAGCGAGGACACGTGGAGATAGTTTGTATTCTTTTGGAGCATGCCGGCAACGTCATCAAGTACCAAATGGTTAGTAGATATGGAATAGGGCATATTTTTCGGCGTGATGTTGTTATGTTCGTTCAACTAATCTGTTGTTGCGCGCGTCTAGGATGGAGTTTCTGCACTCGTGTCTGCAAGCAGAGAAGGCCATGTCGAGGTAGTTGGCCTTCTTTTGGAGCGCGATGGCATCGATGTCAACTTTGTGGATAAGGTATGTCGAATTAAAAATAAGATTCCATCATATGGATTTTCGTGGATGGTCGACTAATTTTCATTCAATTCGTGAGAGCCACAACGAAGGAAATCTAAAAATAATTCTAGTATGGAAAGTCTGCTCTTCTCTACGCAAGCGAACGAGGCCATGAAGAGGTGGTTCGCCTACTTTTGGGGTGCGACGCCATCGACATAAATCTCGCTGATAAAGTACGTTTGATGTCTTTGCGAGGCCTTTTACTTTGATTGCTTGTCGTGGTCTATTGATCGAATTTCTCGTTTAAACACCGAACAATATTTTTATGTATTTCATGTCGTATTTTCGACTAATTTATTGTTAGTTGGGAAAGTCTGCTCTTGTCGATGCAAGTCGAGAAGGACACGTAAATGTGGTGCGACTTCTGTTGCTACACGCTGACGTCAACATCAATTTTGTGGATGAAGTACGTAATCGTGCCTTCCATGAGTGATTTATATTTTGGTGAAATATTGGATTTAATTTCTTACTTAGTCTGGGATGTCTGCGCTTATGTATGCAATCGAGAGTGGCCACGTAGGCGTGGTTTGTCTGCTTTTGGAGCGAAGTAACATCGATTGCAATCTCGTGGACGAAGTAAGTTGTATTTTTTTTATGTCTGCAATTATTTACAAAACGTCTCGTTAATCTAATGGCTTCCCGTACCTTGGAATTTTTCGACAAATGAGTTTCTTTGCTTAGTACGGAAAGACTGCTCTTGTCTATGCCAGTGGAAATGATCACGTCGAAGTGGTTCGACTGCTTTTGAAGTGCGACGGTATCGATGTAAATTTTATGGATAAAGTATGTCGAAACCATTTCGAATGTACAATTTTTTATTAGCCGATAACACTTACATCTTTTATGAAATCTCTAATCGATTTGAATATGCCTTTACCGAGGCACTCATTATTATTCAACGTGCGTTATTTTACTGATTTTTGGATTGACCTAGCATGGAACATCTTCTCTTGTCCAAGCAAGTAAAGAAGGGAATGCGGATGTGGTTCGCCTACTTTTGGACCATGACGGAATCAATGTCAATCTCGTGAATCAAGTACGTTAAAATATCATTGATATTATTTCGTTGGGCATTTTCCCTTCGAGCGTTCGGTGAACTCGATATTCGAAATTGAATCATCGGTCGTATGGAGGATATTTTCAGAAAATGACATTTTTATGTTTTGTCTAATGACTTTAACCGTAGTATGAAAAGTCTGCAATTATGTATGCAAGTGAAAATGGCCACTTCGATATCGTTCTTCTTCTTTTACAGCATGATGACATCGTCCTGAACTTGGTGGATAATGTACGTTGTTTTTTCGGGATACAATTTTCGATCGCAGAAAATTTTGATGTCCGATTTTGAACTAATGCGTTGCCTTGATTAGTCTGGATTGACGGCACTTATGTATGCTAGTAAAACTGGCCACACGGACGTCGTTGACCTTCTTTTGGAGTACCGTGTCGATTTCAATCTCGTGGATGAAGTATGTTGAATTTCATTGTTCTATATTTGCTCGAGCAATTAGTTGGCGAATTTACCAATCAAATATCGATTGGAGAGCGCCCTGTTGTTTCATTTGTGGATTGAGCTAAATCGTTGTCCACTTAGAATGGAAAGTCTGCACTTCTGTACGCAAGTGAAAATGGCCACAGAAAAGTTGTTCGTCTTCTTTTGCGTCGCGACGGCATCGACATACATTCTGCAGATTATGTACGTCGGCATATATTTTACCTGTTACATATTTCTTTCTATCACACATTCTATCGCACACCCCACGTCTTGAATGTCAACTATTTAACGATATTTTATAGAAAGGGAAATCCGCAATACATTACGCATGCGTAAGAGGCTGCTTGGATGTTGTTTGTGAGTTCTTAGATTGTAATGCTGTTAGTATCGAAAAGGTACACTGTAAATTGTGTGATTTTCATAATAGTTATCTAGGTCGCTGAATATTGCATAATCATTCGTCAATATGAGATCTTGGCTTCGATATTCAGCCGCAACGGATATAGTCTTTCTCGCATCCACAATAACGTGAATTTTGCGAAAGTACCCATGTTTGATTTTGCATCATAGAACGGAAAACTCCTTGAATGAATGTTGTGCAAAATATTTAGAGCAAGAAGCAGCAATAAAATTACTCCTCATGGATCCCCCAGTTGAAATCCAAGACGGAAATTGGGTACAGCGTCAAAACCACTCTTTTACGTGGGCAACTTTTATGGATGTGACACATCCTGTTAATGTGTCGATTCGATTGAGTTGCGTCGAATTTATTTTAACCCACCCGACGGTTGAATCGAGTTCGCAAGAGCTGCTCCGGGAATTAGCCTTTTCCAAAGATCAGCATGGCCGCGAAGTCCTTCAAATCACGGATGCATCCACGCGCAAATATATTTACGACAGACTCTTCTTCTGTGGCCGATACGATATATTCCAAGGTCCGCCAGTATATGTGAGCAGTACAGCGGTGGTCGTGATGGCATATGACCATGGGATTTGCGCTCAAGTATTTCACGAGCATAAGAATACCGACGGTGGATTGGATATCGGGGGATTTATCAATTGCAATAAATTTTTGGGGCGTGTGGGCTCCAAAATAAAAACCACAAAAGACAAGGTACAACTATAGTATTTATCTACTCCAGTATTTATATCATTGGTATCATTAGAAACTGGAGGAAAAGAAATGGCAAGCCGAATTCCAACTTTGGGACAAAGATGCGAATGGATCGTTGTCTGAGGAAGAATATCTGCGCTACTGTGGCCAGTATTTCGGTGGGAAACTCCAAGTGGCAATGAAATTTATGAAGAATGGTGACGAATTCGACCGTGAAATCGGCAATCGAAAGGATCTTGATTCCAATTACGTCCTATCACTTTTACCATCTGTCGACCAACAAACTTTTGAAAACAATTTGACGAACCTGAAAATTCATGGAGATTACACCATGTCTGAATATCCTCATGTTATGGTCATGCCCGCAGCCGATCGAAGCTTGGAAGATATATACCTGAAGGAGCGCCCTGGTGAAAATGAGCGCCGAATTTTGCTGCAACAAGTCGCGGAAGGACTTCAACATTTGCATGACAACGATCTCGTTCATGGCGACGTCAAAAAGCTCAATGTTGTTCGCGTGGGAAATCGTTTGAAGTTGATTGATTTGGACGCCACGACAACTACTGGGGATTCCGTGGGGGTGAAATATAGTTCAGGAAGCCTTCCACCAGGTACTGGGATAGAAGCTCCTGTTTCAAATCAATAGCAACAAATATTTTGTAGAGCTTTTTTACAAGCTGAAGTCGGACGATGAAATCAAGTTGTATTGCAAGCACTGGGCTAATGAGAACTCGACAGCCCCAGAGTTGTGGGAAAGAGTTTGGCAAAAAGTGAAGCCCAAGAATGGGTATGTTGTGAAGACTTTCCACAACGCCGACTATAATTTGCCCTATACACTAATTAAGGCTCATCCTTCGATGGATGCATGGGCCTATGGAGTCCTCGTGTATCAAATGTACAGTGGGGAGGAGCTCGTGTCGACCGATTTCAACCAAGACGTCCTTGATGACAAAATGGAGCAAGCCGCAACTTGGACGCAGGAAAAATTGAATTCTCGAATTCAAGGCAAAATATCGAACGCTCTCGTCCGCGATTTGCTTGAAAAGCTTCTCGTTGTCGATTACGAGGACCGCATATCCATGGATGCTGTTCTTGAGCACGCCTATTTTAAAGTCGACTCGACAGCGAGCACAAACGATTATATGAAAACAATCATTAAAGGAATTCAAGACTCCCGCGAAATGGTGTACGAAAACGTGGCTGAAATCAAGGAAAATATACTTCAAATGGGGGAAGCGATTGACCACATTTGCGAGAAACTCGACTACGCTATCGATTTGACCAATGAAGGCTTGAAAAAACTGGCGAAGACAAAGTAAGATATTATGCGGGGACTGTTTGAAGCCACAGAAGTGACCGTTCCGACGTCCTTTGTGATTTTTCCCGTCGATTTAACCAAAGTGTCCGCGATATACGACGAAAAAGGACTTGAAAACTTATTCATAAAAATGTGCAACAACGCCGTTGAATTTGCAAACACCTTGGCAAAGGTCATCGACGACGACAAAACATCCTTTATATCCACGGGCGATACTATGTATTTGTATTTGATTGATGAAGTCGAAGGCGCACCGATCATACCATCCAAAAAATTTGACCAAGTATATCCCATTCGCATCGACACCCAATCACCGCAATTTTTGGCCGTCGGAGCCCCATTTCTCCAAGCGGGTCTTCGTCTGCTCCAATGCATCAACACAGCAACGAATGTAGCTAAGTGCGTAGGTATTCCCAACCCCACTGGACCCTTCCTTGAAAAGTCGATTCAAATACTCAATGCAGCCAAGAACAAGTCGTCGGTCGTGGATTTCAACGTCGTGCACGCAGCTATCCAATCTGAAAGTGATGATCCGGTGCCCATGCAGCGCATACGTGGCGCGGCGTTGCGTGAACTGGAGCGATTTTTCAACGAAAAAGATCCCAAGAAAACATATGCGGGTCTCCAGCGGACGTATACGGCAGACGGGAATGCATTGTGGACGTCGGAAGAAAACGCCAAGAAAATTAATATTCAAAAGCCTCGAACTTTTGTGGGGGGGCAAGCAAACAGCGTTGTCAATTATAACAAAGAATTGTTATTGACGCAAGAAAATTCAAGCGGAGAAAATATTCCCGGTATAATTCAGAAGGAAAAAGCAAATGATGAGAAAATGTGTGCATGTGAATTAATGTAGATTGGCTGCCTAGATACTATCCGTCGCAAAATTCATAATTTTTGTTGTATCAAATTAAAATCACTCTTCCACGTGTTAAACAATAAACTCCCATGTGTCCGCCGATCAAGATCTACATTTTACGGTGGTAGGTTTTAGCCTAATTAAAGTCTGCCGATATCCAGTAAGTCTCCTGTTAATTTATTGCTGCTTTTAAACGAAGACCCTTACAGCCGCTGACACGTGCCTTCAATATTGATATCCCAGGAGGTGCAACAAAGATGGACGAGGTGGGAAACCTCATGGGCAAAACGACTTTTAAAAGTAAAGACGGAATGAAGGTGTGATGGAGAATAACAGGATTTAATGTACATAAATGGGCAAAGTCGTGGTGCATACCAATTGAAGAAGGCTATGATCAAGATAACGTCGCCAGTGCAGTTCAGAAATTCAAATGTCAAATCTAGTAATCGTTCGTTGAATTTTACTCGATGGCAGCTATATCAGTGGGACCCTTGAGGACTGCGTAGGTTCCATCAACACGGAAGCGTTCGAACGATGACGTTCGATATTCATGACAAACGATTTCAATTATTTCAAGTCATTGATGCTAAGTGCCAGATCGATGCAGTCAATATCCATTGATTGCGTCATATACAAGGCCAACAACGCACACGAAATTTGCACTCTTTTCTTTTCGACATCAACGCACGAGACAAAGGATGTGGAAGATCAACTCGAATACCGCTTGGTTCCATTCCTGCGTATGCGTCGTGACGTTTACCACGTAAACACAAAAGACCGTACCTCCATCAGTATTTGTGCGTGGGGGTGGTTGTGGTAGTGCGAATATGACGAGCTTTGCACCTTAATACAATATTCCGACTTGGAAATTAGGCACATTCCAGGCAAACCAATGCGGAGTTGCCATAGTCAAATGCATCCAACTCAAATGTTTCCATTCCTCGTTCTTCTGCAAGCGCGAATAGCTTGGCTTTGATAGTCTCTTTTAAACGGCGGATTCTCCAATGTCTCGCTGCGGAAATTTTGCCAATGGCACCGACCGGTGCAGGTTGCTGTCAAGTAATAGAACAAGTCATCCGCGTCAAAGCTCTATATTAGCTGACATCAACCTCTCACATGGTATTGTTGCTTTGAATTGCCGTGGCAATGTGGAACATATCTTGACCTTGTAAGGAATCAACCAACGAAATGCAGCCGAGCGTAGTACTAGTACGATGTAGTAATGACAACCTTCGCACAAAATTCGAGGTTCAATAATCTTGATCGAAGAATGTACTTGGCATTCCGACAGGCACACCATCGTTTCGGTGGCATTATTGCGAGAAAACCATCGTCGCGACCCAAAATTGATAATTTCAAGTGTTTCAACGTGGGTAAATAGGGGACAACTTCCGGAAGACAAACTAATTCCGGAGATACGATGAGGCTAATTTTCGAATGAACAGGGATATGCAAAAACCAGGTCCAAAGTGGACAAGCACGTGAATGCGAGCTTCTTTGTTGGCTTTGGAAACAAGTGCGAGAAAAAACTTTCTCATTCTCTACGGACGGGTGCATATCGAGTAGGAAGAAACATTATGACCGAATAGAAAATGTTTGGAGCCATTGGGCGGCACTATTTAGCATGGACAAAGCCATAACATTATATTTTGGAGTTTTAGTGTCAAGTTCCACTCGTTTGGACGACGGCCGGGCAGCAAATTGGAATATCTTGTCAAGGTCGAATTGTTGTTCCATCAGTATCAAGGTTTCCATTTCCACATGCGAAAAGTCGGGATACGTGGAATTGAGCAACCTCTCGATGCAAGAATCGTTGAGGAACGAACAAGTCGACATATCCAATTTCTTGATTGGTAGTTGGGACCACCTTGCGAGCCAATCAGCTCGAAGGTGGAAGTGGTGCTTCCACTGAATTTGAATCTGGTGGCGAAGGTAGCGATGCAGCCAATCCATGCCAACAGCAGTCGAAACAACCTCGACTGTGGAGTAATATTGAAGTACAGATTCCACAAGCCCACGAGTTTGAATATCTCTGGGAATATAATAATGTCCGACAGACGAAGAATTGGCCACAAATCATCGTGATTGTAGAACATCAAACCCAATTGCCAGAGGGGTTCCAGTGGTCCTCGGAGGTCGGGCGAGCCAAGGGCTTCCAAGAAGGCAACATAGTATCAGCATCGTCAAACAAACAAGAAATCTTGACGAGGACATCGATCGGCGGGATCAAACTGAGCGCAGCGCCCTCCAGCTTCTGTCTCTTTAAGGTAGTGAGCGTTTCGTGCTTGCGACAATGTTTGGCGGTGGCAGACAATTTACAATCTACCATTAACGAATGCAAATTGCAAACACTTTTTTGTTGATTATTGTTGCAATGCATTCATTCCCAAGGTATTAAAACTTAAAGAAATTGGGACCGGAAAGATCCACATATTTAATTTTGCAGTTTGTTTGAGATCACAATATGTTAACAAAGTCATGTAGCAGAAACCATCTCGTTATGGCTGATTGTGTGGCTGCCAACGGTCATCACGAGAGTGTATGTCAAAGCAACATCGATTTGGTTGTCTTGAGGTGCGTAAATCATTGGGTCCTTATATTTTGACTGTGTCGTTCGACCCAATTGCACGTGCGGCGTTTCTCGTCGTCGGCGGGCACGTGGACTCGAGTTTATATGTTCAACGATACCTTCTGGAACTTGGTGCACTCTGTGTTGAATTTATCAAGGAATCAAGAATTATTTTAGAGTCGGGTGTATTCAGCGTGTTTCAACATCATTAGTGGGTGTCAGTTCCAATTCACTAATCGTCGATAGTTGTTCCACATTTATTCAAGTCAAATGGGATGACAAGCAGGATGTCAAGCAGGGCCTTTTAGTGTTCCCGATTTCAAATTTTATTTAGTGCGCACAAACTAAAAGGAATTTTTGTTTACTGTTAGTTAGTTAACTTTAGTAACTAAAACGCCTGATGGACATTCCGTATAAATATCCGGAATAATGATTTGATTGGCCAAAATTGAAATCATTGAATTTGATGGAATCCATTATCGTCGTGTCGTTTGTCTAATATGCCTTTAAAGCGTTATCCTATTGGGTAAAATATAAATATAAATTCTTTGTTTTGTGCAACGTGACCAACATCAGGGGAATTTTGCTCATGTTTTCAACTGAGTTGATTCACTCATCGAGTATGGGACCTTGGACGAAAGATACGGCTACCGGTAGCACAATTGGTCGTCGATTCATGAATGTTGGCGAAACCACGCTAAATTCTAGTATTTACAACGAAAATATAACTCTACATTTAATCTTTTTCAACTTCATTAAACAATCATATGAGTTGCATAAATCCGATCAGATGAATACAGTCAAATCCTTTTTCATGGAAAGTTGCGGCACAAACGGCGCGAATGTAGCGTTATTTTGTTGGCAGATACTTTGTCGTCGTTCGGATCGCGACCGCGACCCTGGTGCGAGGGACATGATCAAGCGACACAAGGCTCAGGTCATGCGAGAGACGAATTTTCGGGATATCGGCTACAATTATACTTTAGTTTACTTGTCAAATCGGAAAAAGTTTTACTCTCCTATTTAATATTTCATTGCATCAATACACAGAGTTACTCGATTGACATGCATACCTCTTTGAATCCATAAATATTTAATGTTGGAGGAAAATTTGAACATCGTCTTTGGGCGCGAATACCGATCGGTCGCACAATGGAACCCGGGCTCAACCAGCCCGCCACAGGGAGGCCAGTCGTTAAGAACAACCGCCGAACCTGCCCAGCGAAGCATCAACGCGTATTCTCAACCTACGCAAAGAAGCTTCATGTACTCCAGTGGCTAGAGAGTAACTCAATGGAGTCTACCTTGGAAAGGTTCTTCAGTGGTGTCACTGGTGTCGCTCGACAAACAGCG
>VJMH01004991.1:0-36815 GCA_009835185.1 Aphanomyces stellatus
TTCTATCCCGACGCTCTACCATTGAGCTATCGCCACGCCTTCGTCAGCCGAGAAGATTGTGCTTCATATTCTGCCACAGATCGCGCTACCCATGGAAGTATACTTCCTAAATTTATACTTGTACATCACTAATACCTGCAACATTTTATATTTATCAGGGGTTCGCTATCGCGAGGGAAATCTGTATTTATGTCTTTTTGTATTTCACAAAAATCAAACTATTGAAATAGATGTTTTTTTGTATTTTTGTATTTCACAAAAAGCAAACTTCTAATTTTCTAGTATTTTTGTATTTTTGTCTTTCTCAATAAATACATAAATACAAAAAGACAGTGGGTATAGCACTTTTGAAATATTTATGTCATTTCTTGTTTCTTCTCTAATCGAGTAAATCCCCTTCTGGGTTCTTTTACTCCCGTTTCACTTTCTCTTTCTCTCCGAGAGTTATTTTGTTTCTAAGTCGCTCTACTCCCGTTTCACTCGTGAACGCAGTGAACTTGCTAGATGAGTCCTAACTCTCTCTTCTCTATTGTTTTTTTTACTAAAACTGCATCACTTACTTGTGGACGAAGTGAGGTGACTGTCGGCAAATCGCGGAACGGCCTCGTTAGTGTGATTTTGATATGCACACAGATTCCAATACATAGGATGTATTTGAATTAAATTTGGTGGGAGGATGGCAGGTGGCGTGTCATCCGTTGATTTAACTCGCTGACCCACCGCACCACGACCTCCGACGCCTCACGCCCCCAATTTGAATTGTGTTGTCTCGAAATCGAAGTTGTGATTCATTCAATTGCCATGATTGCCATGCAACTGTCTGCAATAATTCAGCCAATACAAATTTTGTATTGGCTGAAAATATTTCATTTTTCACCATCTGACTGGTTAAAAGAATCAAGTGAAGGTTTTCGAATGTTGAAGTGGCCGGTGAGTTTCGAAAAACCAGCAATGAAACTGTTTGTGATTTCAATCATTTTACGTTCCACCAAGCATGTCATCCGTACATTGGCGCAGCGTGAGAGCCCGAGGAAAAAAAAACGATGGCCAATTGAAGGAGGCGGCTGACGCTGCTGGGAAGCCTGCTACACCTCAGGCTACGTCGACGATTGCGTACATCTTGATTAACTACCGTTGGGTGTTCGTGTGCTTTTTCTTATTGCCCTTGTCATTCGTTTATGATATCTTGTTCTACATGCGAAACAAAGTTATCTTTTTTCTCAATTCAGCCCCAAGCAAGCACATGGAACGTGTCCTTCAGGTCCGAGAGCAGGTACAAAACGATTGAAGCACGGCATGACAAACATGTCCAGGTGTTGAGGTGGGCAAAGGACGGCAGAAAGGTTCCGATGTGTACGGCTCGACCTGGGTGGCAAAACATTTCTTATCGACGCGGGAAATACAAAAATAGCCTATCTAACATCCACATCAAATTGTTGGACATTCTAGAAGTAAACACGACAACCCGGGTAGGTGTTTATACTTGGTTTGACTACTTAAAACGATCTAGACGGTTCGAGTGGAGCCTATGGTGACTATGGGACAACTTTCAGCAACGTTAAACCCACTGGGCTGGTCAATTGCTATTGTCCCTGAAATGGACGACCTCACAGTCGGTAATTAATTCCTCTTTTCCATTTTGCAGTTCCAGGATTCGTGTAGGTGGATTGGTCATGGGCACTGGAATTGAAACGTCTTCTCATAAATATGGACTGTTTCAACACATTTGCAAGTCATTCGAATTAGTCCTGGCAGATGGCTCGATTGTCACTTGCTCTAAGGTATTAGATATCCATATACAACGAATCATTGTCATTCTCACAGTATATCGCAATAGGACATTTCGTCGGACCTTTTCTATTCAATTCCATGGTCGTACGGAACCCTGGGTTTTCTAACCGCTGTAGAGCTTCAAATCGTCCCAACAAAAAAGTATGCAATGCGTTCTTAAAACCGACACTGAAAGTGGTACCTTTCCGTAGATTTGTAAAATTGAAGTATCATCCTGTAACATCGCTTGATGACGCATGCCGAATCTTTGAGAAAGCTGCAAGAGATTTTGATAATAATCAATTTGTCGAAGCCTTGATGTTTGACTTAAGTAGCGGTGTAGTTATGACTGGTAGTATGGTTGACACGTACGAACCCTCAAAGGTATCGTGATGACATTGGTCTTTCTTTTCTATTTATTCATTCAATTTTGGAGTAGTTGAATGAAATTGGAAAATGGCACAAACCATGGTTTTTCAAGCATGTTGAGTCGAAATTGTCCCGTTCTTCTGACCTTATTGAATACATTCCACTTCGAGATTACTTCCACCGACACTCACGCAGTATCTTTTGGGAACTTCAAGACATCATCCCATTTGGTAATAATGTCATTTTCCGGTATTTGTTGGGATGGATGGTGCCCCCAAAAGTGTCGTTGTTGAAGTTGACTCAAAGCAAAGCCATCAAAGAATTGTACGACAACCATCATTTTATTCAAGACATGCTCGTTCCCATTGGATGTTTGAAGGAGTCGCTGGAGCTTTTTCACAGAGAAGTCAAGGTAGGGAACTTGGAAAGCACAAATCACGACCAAATAGATATATCCTTTGTGGCTGTGTCCATTCATTTTGCCTGCGCAACCAGGGATGTTGAAGTCGCCTCAAGCAGGGGGTTTATTTGTTGATATTGGTGCATATGGCGTACCTCAAGTTTTAAATTTCCATCCGGTCCACACGACGCGCCGTGTAGAAGAATTTGTGCGACTCAACCACGGGTAATAGTTTTATACATGGGACTTCGTTTGACGAATTGTGCTTCATTCTTTAAAGGTTTCAAATGTTATACGCCGATTCGTACATGAGTGAAGAAGAGTTTGAAAATATGTTCGATCATTCGTTGTATGAAAAAATGCGAAACAAATATGAATGCGATGGAGCTTTCCCGCGCGTTTATGGCAAGGTATCTCGATCCGCAAGAGAATAAGAAGTGAAGTTCAAATGTTTTGTATATTCATAATGTCTTAATGCATATGTTTTCATATCAACCTAATTTCTGGTATTTTCTGGTGTATTTTGTATTTAGTACGAAATGACCTTACTAGATGCTGTTCATCCTATCACTGCATCATGACCCAATCTCCTTCAATATTCACACACTCACAAGATAAACGAGTCATGGCATAATAGAGAGCGTACGCTCGACTCATCCCGTCGTCCATAGTGCAGTTTTGCAGCCGGATACACGCATCATAGGGGCTAATTGCACTGTAGTTCGACATCAAAATGGAAAGCCAAGTATTTGTTGGGGCCAATTCAATTTTCGATAGAATTTCATCCCACTCTTCTCTTACAAACTTGCGTGGTCTTGAATATTCTAAAATTGGCGAGATTGGTAACATCTGAATTCCATGAATACATTCGCGATTTGGACTAAACCACGTCGTGTAATCACACTTGTTATCAAATAAAATCCCAGATACTTTGTTTGCTATGAAAGACTTCGGATGCGTCGTATTGGTTCTCGAGATGAGGAAATAAGTGCGATGAGCCAAGGATGCTAATTTGAGTATAGTATGACTCAAATTTCGCAAACTAAAAATTGCGTGAAGTTAGAGCAATAGTGGCAATTCGTACTTGGTGTTTTCAGTTACTTGAGCCCACAGATTGCATCCGTACAAACAGTTAATTTCTTCAGACGTACTTTCTTCGTCCTTACCATCAACCACGCAAGTAACGCCATGCGAATATGAGTGACCCAAAAACCAATCGAAGTGTCGGAACCGTGGGAAAAATTCGTCATTGGAAGATGAGTTCAACACATCTCGTACTAAAGTCGATATCCACTCAAACAATTTTACATTTGTGTGCATGTATGAGGGGTCGAGATAATAAGCAATTGATGTTGCTACAAAACGCTGTACATAATATGCACAAATAATATATCTTTTACCAGTAATGAAGTAGCCGTAGTGGTAGTGATGGTCATTGTAAACTGCATTTCCTGGCAAAAATGGAAATATCATAATATAATGAGCCACGTTGATTACCGAATTCGACATTGATATCATGCTTCGCAAATGCTTCACTTGTGATCACACCTTTGTACACTACAAGATAATAATGCACAATACAAAATATTTGGGTACCTTCATCATAAACAAGAGGGTAATCGCATGAGTTAGACCCAACATCGTCCAACAAAGCTTTAAACTTTTTCAATGCAGTTGCAGCAAGATCTACCAAAATTGGTGCATCATCAAGAGAGGACAATTTCGCAGAAAGCAAACACATTGTGCCATATTTTTGAAGTGCCTTGCCCTTAAAATAATAACTATTCGGTAAGGACCACGGAGATAGAACTTCTTCCATGAGAACGTCGACAACATGAAAGTCCTTAATATCGTCTGGTTTTGGGTCCCTGGGGCAGTGAAATTGGGAACATGACGCCAATTCTACTTCTTCACTATGGGGAAATTGGAATCTCCATAAATCTTGACTTGCTTCAATAGTGTATGCCTGCATCGGACCGCGTGTATGCGAATGAAGTATCAATGGAACCATTTTAGAATCGATCGTCAAAATGTGACGGTGGTGCTCCATGGCAAAATGCAAAGCTGGTGACGTTACGGTTCCAATTCGCTTAATTTGCCACATGTATTCAAATCCATGACAATCGTTACAGCGAACTACCCCTCTATTGACATAGCTCCCTAAATAGGTTGAATACAAACAAAGTGGCCCACTGTGTACCTGCATATTTTTCAAATGTACTTAGTTGATCATCTGAATGAAAAACAGCAGCCTGAACAACACCGCAAAATTTTCCTTGTGTCTTCAAAATCTTGTTGATTTTGTCGTACACGAAATCCATGCTACTTGAGGAAACTCCACTCCACCAAATGAACCACTTTTGTCCATTATTCAAGCCGACAACTAATTTCCCAGAATCAGAACCCAACTGTGTTCCCTGGAATTCAGCGTTTCCTACTACAGGCATACCGTTGACAGATTCAATGCCATTTTCTGACGACAAACGAATGGGAAGATTGTAATGTTCAATAGTCATAAACGCTTGACCCAAAGCCAAAACTGTCCGAAGATAACTTTCACCATTTTTTAATGCGATTTGCACTGTTAAATCGTCCCAGTCCTCCACTTCGAATTTGGCATTCATGTCAGAGCTGGTGAATATTAAGTTTGATATTTTAGGGAAATAGTAATAACTTATTGCACCATTTTCGTTCAAAGGCCCTTTGTGCATGGATTCGAATAGATAACTACATGCAATACTTGCATCCACCTTGTTGATAAACACAGCGTATGGGCTTGGGTAAACGGGATCCAAATTTCCAGATGCATTGTTCGATAGGAGATTTCCCCACCAACTATTCGTTGGAATGGGACCGTTGGCTTTCGTGGGGGATACATTTGTTGGCGACACAAACGCTCGCAGTTCATCTGTGCTTTTAAATAAGCTTGGGTCTGGTGGATTTGCACCCTCATGGTTCGTATGTGTCATCGTAAGGCTTGACAGACAAAAGATCTCTTCGAAACTGCGGAAAATCGCAATATTGTTGGATACTTCTGAGGAATGTTTGTAAAGAAAGCTGAATCACTATACTTTTGTTTGAAACATGTTTGGTCGACAAAAACACTGGTATTTTCACTATTTATTTTTGTTTAGAGCTAAATTATAAAAATAACAGGGGATTGCAATTTGGTTAATTTGTTAAGTTTTCCTCAGAACAAGTAACAAAACGCAAAAAGCTAATTATCTTTGACTGAGATAAGCTGGCGGATCGATACAAATATCGACACGAGCGAAATCAATTGAAGCGACTCGGATGTTCCAGTAGCCAATCTGTGCTCCAAATGTGCCAATTGGTCGTACACATACATGCGCGCCAACGGAGGAAGCTCTAATTCGTTGGTGTTGACATAAACTTGTTGCAACAAGTCCATCGTTGCATATCCTTTTAACTTCTGCATCTCGATGCACTTTTCAACGCATATTTCGAAGGTATCAGTCCACAACCAATTGCACATAGCTGCCATGTCAGAGGGAAGAGGATTACCGGTGCACAAATATACCTATACATTTACCATTATTTTTCCTTGATATGAAAATCGTGTCATACATTGGATTCGTCTACAACATCATGGGCCATATTTGTCGCTTGAAGAATATTGAGAATACGACGCATATCGCCACCACCCAGTTTCAAAACTGCTTGGAATCCATCAGCGGTCATGTTGACACTGCCGATAGCTGAGACAGATAATCAAAGCTGATTTCACTTACTTCTCGAGTTTCGCGATGTGATCAATACGATCCTTTACTTGATGCTCGGCCAATGGGGAAAATCGAAAACGGGTGCATCGGGACTGAAGTGCAGGGATAATTTTACTCACGTAGTTGCAAATCAGGCAAAATCGAGCATTCTTCGTGTATTTCTCGATGACTACATGAAAGTCAGACGCGGGACAGCAGTATGGAGGAATACCGCGGCGCAATGCAAATTGGGCGTCATTTGTCATCGCGTCGGCTTCATCAAGTATAATAAGCTTGATTCCTGACGAAAATAGTTTTTTCGTGCCCGCGAATTCTTTAATTTGATCACGAACAACGTTGATTCCACGGTCGTCCGACGCATTTAGTTCCAAAACCATTGATGCGTAGTTGTTTCCGTAAAGTCTACGTGCCGCGGCTAAAATCATTGATGTTTTGCCAGTGCCTGGGGGTCCGTAGAAGAGCAAATGCGGTAGTTTTTGAGCATCGATCAAACGATTCAGTGTCGAAACTATATCCGTGTGCGCAATCAAATCGTCCAGCGACGACGGACGATATTTTTCAACCCAGGGCCAATTGTCAGTTGAGCGATTCTTCGATGAGATTCCAGCGAAACTAATGCACGCGTTAGAGTATATTACATATGCAAGGGACACCTGGGGTCTTCTTTTGATTCCACCATGGCTCTGATGACGAAGTAACTCGGAAGTTTGTGGTAATGCCGCGAACAGTATTGATTGGCTCTTTTATCCGGAAAATCCGCACACAGTTGTCCGGAAAACGCACAAGATACCCCTGAGTGTGTTTGAAAAAAAACGATCAAGTTTGCTGCTTTGAAAAAGATCCATCCTTTAACATCCTTGCAATAAGGTCCTCTCCGTGCCACTCCGAAACTCGCCGTTGTTGACCATGTCGACGATTTTTGCATTTTCAAGCTGTTTGATAGGACGCTCGTTTCGCAGCGAAATCTCTCGACGAATTCCTTAAAATTGCAAAAATATGTATATCAACGCAAATAGAAAGTCAAACGAGTGAACTTAAATTCAAGCAAAAAGGGAAACGTAGAGGGATTTCTCTACGATTGCATTTTCTCTCACGTATTTTCACTATATTGCTTGACGAATTACGATCAATGATCCTTGCGGTTCTTTTGTAGCACTCTCCTGCGCCTGCTGTGTGAATTTTAAGGGGTGACAGATCTATATCTATATTTTCAAAAGTGTGTCTGTGTGTCTGTCACGTGTGTGTTTCACGGCACGGATTGGCTGAAATTTACGGGTTGAGTTATCGGGATTAGCTAAAATTCCATCTCACCCAAGTCTCATTGGCTACCTAGATACTTTATAGATCTCGCACATCTCTGCCCTCCCCCCGAGCGGAGCCGGGTCACCAACACAGAGTTCTCGTAATTGTATATAACCAAGTACGCGAAGTATGTGCATTTCGAATTTGTCACACCACAGGGTCCACGTGACAATTTAACATACTTGGAATATGTAGACTTTCGGCACTTTTCGAAATTCATTTAGCTGAAAGCTTATGTTTTGGGAAAAACTGTATAAACGAATACTCGAATATTTTAATATTCGAGTATTCGTATTATATGGGACCTAAAAGTCCCATATAAAAATCATCCACTTCAAAAAGTGGATGAGTAAAAGATATCGTGGATCTATCTATCCCCACATATCTTAAAAAAAGGTATGTGGGGATAGATCCATGTCAAGGAAATCAAGCAAAATGTGACCAAGAAGCACACATAATCCATACTCCGTAGAGCAGTATAGTGGGAATAAGTGGGAAACAAATCATCCGTAGAGAGATCTCTCTACGATTTCCGTTTATAGATCTACAAATGGAACGCAAAATCAAATTGCAGATAAATCACGAAAATAAAAATTGCCAACTCGAAAGGCGTCGTCTGTACATCAATACATCAATTTTGGAATTGACCATGAAAATTTTGCAGGCCATAAAAACTCTAAGGTCGGAATGTTTGCAAGCTTTCTTTTAAAAAGGAAGCTCTTCACAAGCTTCACAAGCTTACACAACGAACTTGAAACGAGGTTTTACACGAATGATCACTGGTCCATGTTAGGCGTATTTCTGGTAACTGCAACAACACAAATATGATACACAATGTTTGGCATATGCTTGTTGAGCAACAAGCATACGGTGGTGTTTGGGTTCGTATTCTGCCATTTGCACTTAGATTGAGGCCGAGAGGCCTTCAAGCAACTTCACATTCTCAGAGGAACATCTCGTTACATTATTTAGATTGCAAATTGGTTTCACATCGTGCGTTTCTACTGAAAAGTCAACTTTCCAAGTAGATGTAGCAGTGTTACGCGTTAAACCAAGGTTTCAGAAGTGAACCCTTTCCACACATCATACAAACAATTTTAAATTTGTTTGCTTATACTAGTGTTACGTGCTTTATTTACATTTGAAGGGTGTATCATATGTTCCTCACCTTCAAGTTGCGTACTCCGGAGTACAACGCAGTATGATTTATGATTCCGAGGATCAGGAGATGTATCTTCAGAATTCCAGGAAAAGGAAGCAACGGCGTTGTGTTGTTTTGGCCACAGGGAACAATACCTCATTCGAACGGCTTTCGAGGAATTTCGAATGGGTCCAATTTATGTCGCTCATGTTCTTGCGCCAAGTATGTTGAGGCTTTGTTGTGAATCATGGGTAATCTCGTTTGAACTTGTAATTTTATTTCTTTTGCAGTTCTCATTGGCAATCCCCCATCTGTGTCGTTCAAAACAAGATATTCAAACTCAGGGGACACGTTTTCTTGTTCTGTTAGCTTCTTTTGTGGTCGTTTTCTCGACTTCGTCCGTTTGGGGGCTTTAGAAATTTGCAACGATAACCGATGGGATACTTCCGCTTCTAAAAAATTCTTACTCTGAAATTATGGATAGCATCAACGGACCCACCTTTTGCCCACTGAGCCACACTGTACGTTCCTTTTACACTATTGAGATGTGTTTTCATGGCTCGATTTTCGGTGAGGATTTTTTCTTGGAACTTTTGGCGCATTGGCATATTCGTTGGTTTTAACACCGACGCAGTACGCAGGTATGTCCAATCATCATGTCTGCTCATTATCTTGTGCATTTTGCCCACCAAGTGCTCGTTTTCATTTGCTATCGTATGCTGGCGATCTAAATACAAACGTTTACTTTGACTTAGACAACGAGTTCACCTTCGACAAGTTGCTGCTTTTTCTTGTTGGGGGAATTGGACTTTACATATGCCAGAACGACATCCTTCTTTATCGAAGGCTGCATATCTCGCATGTGTTGGTGATGTATTGCATCCATATGTTGCCTCTGTCGAACACTGACTGCATTTTCATCGGGAAATTCGTAATCAGCCGTGTATGCGACAGGCTTTTGCGGCATGAATTGGAAATTTTGATTGCTGCAAGGTCCTAAAATTAGCATAACGTTAGATAGGGCGCGTCTGGATGCCACCAAATTATAGAATATTTCTGATAAGTTCTCAGAATTATTGTATTGTGGAGGTCGATATAGTATTAGTTAACTTTCGCAGTTCGACAAGGTGTAACTTGCAACACACGCTCATCCGATGGCTACGATTGGACAAAAATATATCTATATGAAATCGATTGTGATTCGTTCATCTGATATGTGCCCAACAAAGGAAAAAAACAACTCCGCACCCCGAGGTACGAATTGAGGGCAGGGATGGCAAAATGGTTATATTATTATGTATTATTATAATTATATAAAATACTAATTGGAAAAATCTCTGAGATTAAAATACAATTAGTCTAAAATCAATCTAAAAAAGTCTGACATTGGTTTTACTTAGACCCCAACATGGTTTGATGTTGTGAGAGCCTTCGCCATCTCAAGGTTGAGTTTCTTGGCCTGAAAATTTTGGAGTTTGGCTCTGCGCGTGTTCCATCTTTTGGCCTCAAGTGCCTCTTGCGAAAGTAATTTTTCGTCTCAAGCATTTATCCACTTCAAAACGAGAAATAGGCTCGGAGAAGACCTTTTTGGAAGCTCATGTATATCAATTCGAATTAATGTTGCAACGTTTTTTGGGACCTCTTGAGGGCAATTTCGATGACTCGAGTGAATCTGTACAATCATCTGATATTGACAAGAAAACTGTACTTTTTTATATAGCCTCTGAAAATGAACAAATGAGGTTTATTTGGGTTTAGTAATAAAGGACAAAAACCTAATGGACTTCATTTCAAAAAGTAGGTTTCAGCCATCCCTGATTGAGGGACGCTCTGCTCGCATCGCTGGACTAGTTCTTGGTTGTGGGGGGCCATGCCCCGCTCCTGGCCATGTTGTACGCACCTCGGCTGCATTTGGGCAGGTTCTTCCGGTTGGCGGCCTTGACTTGTTGGCCGCACGCGGCTAACTCCGCGCCGTGTGCCAGTGATTGGAAAATTAATATTCAATGAAAATGATTGCAATTAATTCTAGTGATAATAGTTATTGACGAACGATACAATATGGCCATTATTTTTTTTTCTCGCACACTCAATGGCCGTTAATTATTAACTATTGTTCATTTTAACAATTTCTTCGAAGTAATTGACTCAGAGCTGTTTCACCATGACCTCGACTGTGAAAAGTACCACGCCAGGTTTTTTCATAGTGACGTCAAGTGAAACACTCCGGCCAGTTGAGCAAACTATTTTTTATCGTTTTTCAAAAAGTTGCCTAAATATACAATAATGAAGTTATTTATTGACTCACCCAGATAATTTTTCTTTTAAGAATGATAATTAAAACTATTATTATACTATTAATCCGATCACTGCCGTGTGCAGCCAAGTTCAATGCAGCGCCAATCGCGCGACTCTGCACATGACAGTTTAAGCAAGTGGAGAATTAGAGTATCAGTGCTGTGGGGGCACGCTCTTCTACATTGGCACTGCCACACCAATTAGAACAACTCACAGGCATCGCCGTGCTCATGAATGTGACTCGTATTGCCCTCACTCACCTCGACATATTCACCGTTCTACTTTTGGAATTTCCATGGGGGTTAGCATGCCGCCCACCCAACATCAGAACAAATAGACATTTCTGTCGACCTGGTTGCGAATGAATATGTGGTACTTTGAGCGATGTCTCGATGTGTATATTTCTATGCTTGGGGTGCTCTCCAGTCATGTGCCAAGCACAACGTGATCCTTTAAGGATCGCGTATATGCAACTCGAAAGGTTTTTAAACCATGCGAGCTGCATGTCGTCGATTGCAGATTTTATTCCTTTTTCGCGCTTTTGATTGGCTGGTTGGATCGTAGCTACGATTTCTGATTGAAACACGACAAAATTAATTACTACTACATACAAAAGGACAAAAGGCAAGCTTAAATATCAAAATTATATTGTACATAAATCGAAATCGTAGAGAGATTTCTTCTCTACACAGGTCTCTACTTTGATTCATTTTGACTATATCTCTCTACGAATTACAATTAATGGGGTCATACTTGGCGCGTCTGGAAACCATCGCTTTTTCATCAAGATCGATTCATCCTTAAATGAGACTCATCTAATATTATCTCGAAGTACTTTGAAGTACTTTGAAGTATATATTAAAAAAAAACACTTCCTAATATACTCAAAGTATATATATTTAAAAAATATATTTGAGTATATCTTTACTCGAAGAAAATTAAAAAAACATTTACTACTTGAGTAAAAAATATACTTCGAAGTACTTCGAAGTCGGAAAGAAAATCGATCCGGATTTTTATTACCGGTATTTCTTTAATCAGAAAGCTCTTTAAAAAAACTAAAACAATCCAGTTTTGAAATTGAAGAATCCTGATTCGCTGTTCATTGGCCAATCATTTTTCAGTAAAATGCCGAGCATTTGGTCTCCAATCAAGCCGCAGCACTTTGAGTTCACTGTCAATTTGAGGAACAATGTCCGCAGCTGGCGAACACAACTCTGAAGACATTTACCCAGAAAGTGCCCATTTAACTCCAACATGCAATCCATACCTCGAATTCTTTCGATCTTTTCAAAAGTCGCAGCCCAAAGATATGGATAGATTGTTTGATCCAGATCTTGACGATGAAGTGCGAGAAAACTTATTCAACTTGGTTGATGACAATATTGCGTCTGTAAGTGACAGATACGTGGGAAAATCAGTAACCACTGAAGTAGAAGTACTCTTGGGCTATCCCTGACGAGCGGGCTCTTCGAGTCATAAAACATTATGGCCCGGTACCAATTTCGCGATATTTACCATGGTTCCAATCGAAGTAGATTGTAGAAATTGGAGCGGGCACTGGTTATTGGGGTCGATTGCTTCAATTACGTGGTGTCGATATCAAGTGTTTCGATTTGCATGTTCCTGGTGATGGCGTAAGTGATGACGATGCATCGGATGAAGAGGAGGAAGAGAAGTTGGAACGAAAGACATGGATACATGTTCAAAAGGGCACTCCTGAGGTATAAAACTATATTGAACGAAAATTAGAGTTTGGTTTAAAATTGTAGGTGCTGAAGAAATTAAATAAACGTTCCTTGCTTCTTTGCTATCCTGATGACTATGAAGACAGCGAAGAATCAATGGCTTTGGAATGCTTGAATAATTATACTGGCGATACTGTTATTCATATCGGAGAACTCTTTGGTCACACTCTATGTTTACCTGAGCCTTGGTAAGATTTTTTGTGGAAGCTCCATTTTAATGATTTTCAGGGGACGCACATCTTCACCTGACTTTCAAATCCGCTTGGCCGCTGTGTTCCATAAGGTTTTGCAAGTTCCGTTGAATTCATGGCATTCCAGTATGGACGCATTAACCGTCTGGAAGCGAACGAAAACTTGCATTGTTGAAGGTAATACTCTTTGATGTAATTTTGAATTGTAATGGTCGTCTCAAGATGGAATTTACGCGTACATCCCGCCCAACGAGCGGCTGAATATGGTCATGTCAAGCCCTTGTACTGAGCATTTGTTGGAAGAGGACAACAAGTCCCGCAAGAAATCAAAAAAAGCCAATTAGTTTTTGTCTCCCCGCTCTTGAGCCTAACACGTGTTGCACATTTATATACATCCAAATTAGAACCCCTATGACTTAATTATAACTTCGAAGTATTCGCTTACTCTTGGAGGCATATGATTATCGCATATGGTCAACACTCATACGGTCAATATGAGGCTCTAAGGATTTCACATCAGTAATATTCATTGAGACTTAGTCTCAATGAATGTTGTATGTATTATTAAAATAATACATAGAATGATTTGATTTGATAACATAAGATTAGTCCTTTCATGACTGAGGCACACTTGATAGTCTTTTTTAAAAGCTATATATTTGGTGATTCTCGTGCATTCGTCATAAACGATTATTTTGCTACGAGTTCGAATACGAATATATGCTGACAAAACAAGGATGCTGGATGCATTTTCATTGATTCTAACATCATGGCACTTGCTATAAGATGCAGATGCTCCCACTGGTCGCTGTGGACCAAAATTCGCTCTTGACGTTGAAAGTCGTAGAGCTCCTCGTGGGAGTAGAGTGAATCGTAACGTCATTGGCAAGTCATTTATCAGATATCAGATAACGAGTTGGTCGAAGCGTGTTCAACAAGCTTGGCCGGCATACATTTCTTTATTTTTCCCCAGGTGCTCGTGGTACGTTTAACTCGAGTACGATACAGTGTAGGTCGCATCGACGAGCCTGACAAACACGATTGAAACGACTTGTTTCATGACACCATTTACAACAACTCTTGGGATGCAACTTTCCTTCGATCATATGATGCAGACAAAGTAAAAAACTATTTCATTTGATTAAGCTACGCAACCTTGAATCCCAGATTGCAGAGCCGGAGAGTCCAGTCCAATCCCAATGAACACGATTTTAGTAAGTCGTGGTTCTTCATCCGCCCACTTTTCACTGGGTGTTATATCAAATAAGTCTTGAACACCCTGCAAAATGTGTTTCCGGTCATCACCTGATACGGACAATATGCCCTTGATGCGATAAATGCACATAGTTGTTTCTTCCCACAAAAGTGAGCCCAACCAATATTCAACTGCTTTCACATTCAATATTTCGGTACACGTGATGCATGTAGAAGTAACTCCCATTGTGTGTTTACTATTGGCCTACAAGCAGTTAATGAAAACATCACAGATTACATGTACCAATACATCTTGACTTTGAATGTCAATAGCACGCTCCGATGCAAAAGCCTTGATATTCAAAATGGCATCCAAATCAACTTTCGAGCGCTCAGTCCAACTAGTACAGTATGTGACTGGTCAGAACACGAAAAATATGTCAGAAGATATTACATGCAGGGAGCAAGACCATTCATCGATCGCAACTGCACTTCAAGGCGCTTTCTGTCATCTTCCGAAGGCAGTAGATCAGACTTGTTCAAAATAATGCGATCTGCGTAAGCGATCTGCGACATAACTTCTTGTGTACCCTTCTCCAAGTGCCCCCAAACATTTTTAGCGTCTACCAAGGATACAATTCCATCCAGAGCAATACGTCCTTCCAACTCAGAATCCACCCAAAAGATAGATGCTAGCTTCCCCGGGTCCGCCATACCTACGAGTATTACAATACCCCAAATCACAGGAAGAGCGTACCAGTTGTCTCGACCAAGACGTAATCGAATCGGTCACGCCTGGTAAGGAGCTCCTCCAGCGTAGTGACCAAGTCATCGCGAACAGAGCAACATATGCAGCCGTTGCTCAGCTCATAAAAGTCTGCAAATGTTTCGCCATCAGCACCATCCTATAAATCGGTATTTCAGTTCAAGGGCTGGGAGTTGAATATGTACCCTTGCAATCAAACTTTCAACACCAATTTCTTCCCCAAACTCGTTTTCAATAACTGCAATTCGCTTACCATGATTTTGGGTCAAGATGTAGTTCAAGAGCGTCGTTTTGCCAGATCCCAAAAAGCCCGTCAATATTGTCACCGGAACCACGCTTTGGGATGTCATCCTGCCAAAGTTTGAGAAATACAGGTACGCCGCAAAAACTAGTTGGTCAAAAATCCATCCAATCAAAACGCTCATTAAATAATTTAACCAATCAAACACTTTTCACTTTCATGCTCTGCACTGAATCGGTCTTCCTGGAACGAAGCCATGGCGTTCTTCTTGGAAGAGTGTTTACGTCAGCGCACAGAAATAGCCGCGTCCGATATATTGACAATAGTCACTGTCCAAAGTGTATTAGATGAAATGGTTAGCGACGTCGTTGCATGGGCGTATGAGAGTGAGAAGCACGCTTTGACAGTGGAGCTGAACGCCTTGCGCAACCAGTTGGCCAAGAATACGATTGCTGAGCGCATGCAATGGGAAGTCAAAGAAAACGTATGTATTTACTCTTTCGAGGTGTATTTTATATCACGTAGATGCTAAAACAAATGCATCTTTTTCAAGTTCAAGGAAAACATATAGTCCTTCGACTCAAGACAGAAGCTGAACTTGTTGCTCATGAGATCCAGGCAAAAGAGAGGTACACATGGATAATTTTCGATGGTTAAATACACGCGTGAAGGTTGGAAAATGAGTTGGCAAAATGCAAGGACAAGATTGCATCATTCGCGGCAGTGTCTCGCGAACTAGCTAGGTCACAAAGAGAAGTACGAGATATCCATAGACGACAAAGCATGTTCAGCGTTTTGACGTCATCCCCTGGCAATATAGTATGTCCTCTGTCTAAAGAAAACTCATATTTGTAATGTAGTTAGTGCGTCGTCCAATCCCTTCTTCAGGAAAACTTTCATCGTTACCAGACAAGATTTTGTTGGCAGTGTTCGCATACACCAGCGCAATGGACGTTGTTTCAATGAGCCAAATGTCAAAGACATTGCGGACTCGAATTCATGTACTTGCCACTTTTGTCCTGGATTTACAAACTTGAAACTGACGTTAGATTCTTTTCGGTGTGAAAGAAAATGTCGCATCATTGATGGCATCAAACCCAAGGACTGCAGTATCGACCAAACCCAAAATGGCTACAACACTCGACAAAACTCAATTGGCGAAAGCAGATGAAATGATCAAATCGTTTAACGCGAAGGAAATGAAATTTTTTCACGAACTGATGATACGAATGAAATCGTTAGAAGTATGAAGCGTGAAATGACTGGAGGTTACCTTCTATTAGGCCAACCTAGTGTCTACTCAAGCAGAAAAGGAAGATCTTGCAGCCAGGTTACAAGGAGCTGAAAATGTTCGCGACTTTCTCATGGAAAAACTTACTGTATATTTGCATGTTTGACCTCACCCACAAAACATCGTGCTAGGATGTGGAAGATACGTTGACTATTACAATGGAAGAGAAGGTAAACTTTTTAATGGACAACAATGCCGACATTGTGTGCAATAGGCGAATTCTGAAGCTCAATCTGCATTGGATCGTGAAGTCATGGCCTACCTTGACGGGAAGACCGAAGAACTTGAGTTTGCCTTGCAATCTTGTGCATCGCAAAACGAAGTTCTTCAGATAGAATTGGAAAGATTTCAGCGCCAACATGAAGCGAAGGCCCAAGTTCGTCGTCTCATGGAATTATGTTGTTGTTTTAACATGAAAAAGGTTATTGAAGACATGATTCGACACGTCACATTAGAAAAGAGAGAAATCGAACTGCAAGCTAAAGTAAGGCTAATTCCGAGTAAGCGTGCAAATCAATTTCTTTTTAGGCCCAAAAGAAGGTCCTGGTGAAAGAGGTGCGAACGTTGAGAACAGAGAACACAAGATTGGCAATGGAGAGCAATAGCTATCGAGCACAGCTAAAACAATTGCGAGAATCCCTGTTGCAATTGAAAACCTTTGATGGTGATGCATTATAGAAGGCGTGATAATGGGATATAAGTTCGAAATGAAGTGTGTTTCGACAAACATATGCATGTTAATTGAATACACTCGGAAATACAATATGTGCTACCGTCTCTAAAAACTGACGTAATGAAATCGACGCATTCCCATCGGTTGCTTTGACTCTCTCCAAAGCTGCACGAACACGAACGACAAGCTCAATGTTTGGGGTTACGGCCTTGGTCCCAGCAATTTCCAACGCAGACACCAATACTGAACACTTTATTTCCCCGGCATTAGCTGTATCAATTGACTGAAACAAGTCTTCTCCTTCGGATATAACATCCCCATAAAGCAGAAATACTTCGATCGCGTGTTTGAATTTGGCATATCCAATGGTTGACGAAGTGCCTGCTTGAGCCAAATGATGAACTAATTTGTCGTTCGGAGCACTTGGAATGTCTTCACAAAGTAAATACAGCAGCTGCTGAAATGTACTGTAATCAACAGGCTCATTGTTTTTCTTCAAGGCGTGATATGCAAGAACTATGTTGTCCTCAAAAGATGAGTTCGTAACGCTGCCACAAGACTGAATATAAAATGCACTAATATCAACCAGCCCAAAGTCCCCACACATCATTTGAAAGCTAAATTGGCATTTTAGCACATATGGCATGTTAATTGCTTACTATTTTGCAAGAAAAACGAGTGGCTGCTCTGGCCGATATTCGAGCACAAGGTTCACTGCATCTTGCATTTGGCCTGTTGCTCTTGTTCGATCTATGGCAATTGTTGGTAAATCGAAGTAAGCAATACGAGCCATACTTAAGTACTCTTCGGGTGCCAACCTAATTAAATCCCTCATTGCATTGGGCAATATTGCTGTTGCAGTCATATCTTTAGAGGACATGTTGAAGGAAACAAACAAGATTCAGAGCTGCAACGTTGAAGAGCCATGTCGCATTTATCCGGATATTCCGGATAAAATTGAATTCTTTTCGTTCGTCCACACCACACAAGCATTCTGGACGTTGGATATGGCTGAAGAAGCGGCGCGAGGTCGGCAGTATGCCTATCAGACGAACTCTAGCTTGGTGCTTCAAGCAGACCGTGATGGCAGACGCCGCAGAAATGACGAACCGACCGGGGAGGTGGAGTCACTAGCTGGAAAGATCACATATCGGATGGGTGATCTTGCCCAGCGAGCAGATGCCCCGAAGTCGAAGCCAAAAACAAAAAAACGAAAACAAGATGCAAATGACAGTAGCGTTGTGTCTGTGAAGAAGCTTTTTGTTGGGGGTCATAAGAATATTTTGAAGCGCACAGAGGAATCGTTCAGCTATATTCCTTCCAATGAAGTGAGCCGTGCTGCCTACGAAGAGCTCATGCAAGTGATGATCAAATACTTGGGTGATCAGCCCACTGAAATTATGACGGATGCAGCTGAGGAAATTCTCCAAATCGTAAAGAACGAAGACTACCGCGACGATGAGAAATTCCGCGAAACATCCAAACTCCTGCACAACATCCCCTCGCACGAATTCAGCCAAGTTGTTGCAATGGCAAAAAGAATGACAGACTTCCGTGTAAATGCTCCTGACAGCTCAAAGCCGCATGACGAAGATGCAGATGGCGATGATATGGATAAAGAAATGGGTGTTGCTGTTGTATTCGAAGAGGATGACGAGGAAGAGGAATCGGACATCGATGAGGTTCGAGACGAGGATGACGAGGATGAAGATGAGGTACAGTGTAACTGATTGGGGTTAAGAATCAAACGAATTTATTTGCAGGGTGATGAACCTGTACGAGAAGGCATGCGGGTTAATGACGGCTCCTTCGAAGATGACGAGGCGGACGACGGTGGTCTTAACGTTCAGGACATTGATGCATTTTGGCTACAAAGAGAATTGAGCAAATGGTACAAAGATGCTGAAGTTTCAGACAGACTTTCTGAAGAAGTATTGACTGTACTTGGGGAACCATCCGAGCTCGGTCATTGCGAAAACAAACTCGTCTTGCTTTTAGACTATGACAAATTCGAGTTTATCAAGGTCCTTTTGCTCAACCGAGCTAAAGTCGTGTATTGTACTCGGCTCAAGCAAGCCCAGTCTGATGTTGAACGCCGAGCTATCGAGGTTTTTACATTCAAACTTCTTGCCTAATCGCTGCCTTGTAGGACGAAATGCAACAAGATGCCACTGGGCGTGCTATTTTGCAAGCGCTCGCGCAAACAACATCTGCTGAAAGATGGATGCAAGATCGTATTGGCGCTCTGGAAACTGGTGCCCGTACTGAAGCCAAACAGTTGAAAAAAATGCAGCAGCAAGATGAAGTAGAAATCGACGCTGACGACTCAACTGAAGCTTCATCTGTGCGCCCATTGCACACTGTCCATATTGAATCATTGGTCTTTTCCGAAGGAAGTCATTTTATGAGCAACAAAGATTGCGCACTTCCAGAAGGTACCTGGCGTGCGCAAAAGAAAGGGTATGCAGGAATTTGAAGGATTATTACCTAATGTTACATTGTCGTAGATACGAAGAATACCATGTCCCTGCAGTAAAAGCCAAGTTAGCAGCAGAAGAAGAAAAGAGACGCAAAAAAATTAGCACATTACCTTCGTGGACTCACGCCGCATTCCCAAAAATGGAATCACTAAATCGTGTTCAAACTAAAATGTACCCTGCAGCATTTGAATCAGGTGAAAATTTGCTTCTATGTGCGCCAACCGGTGCTGGTAAAACAAACGTTGCCATGTTGACCATTCTGCATGAAATGGCCAAAGTGCTCAATGAAGATGGAACGTTTGATGTTGACAATTTCAAAATTGTTTATGTCGCTCCTATGAAGGCTTTAGTACAAGAAGTCGTGAGCAATTTGACACAACGACTGACCGCTGCGTATGGCGTCCAAGTGCGTGAATTAAGTGGCGATCAAAATCTCAGCCGTGACGAGTTGTTTAAAACTCAAATCATTGTGACAACTCCTGAGAAGTGGGATATTATTACTCGCAAATCCGGTGACGATAGAACATACACTCAGCTCGTTCGACTGATGATTATCGATGAAATTCATTTGCTGCATGACACTCGAGGCCCTGTTCTGGAAGCATTGGTGGCAAGGTACAAATATACTGATCATGTTCATATTTGTAATAATTTCAACGTTAGAACAATTCGTCAAGTGGAAAGCACCCAGCAAATGGTTCGTTTGGTTGGCTTGTCTGCAACACTGCCCAATTACGAGGACGTTGCTGCATTTCTACGTGTTAATCCTGAGAAGGGCTTATTCTATTTCGATTCAAGTTATCGCCCAGTGCCATTGCAGCAACAATACATTGGTTTGATGGAAAAAAAAGCCATGAAACGACATCAAATGATGAACGAGATTTGCTACGAGAAAGTCTTACAGCAAGCAAAACACGACAATCAAGTATTGATTTTTGTCCATTCCCGGAAGGAAACTGTCGCAACTGCTAAAGCCATTCGGGACTTGTGTGTTGACAATGATACCCTGAGCGAATTGTTGCAGCCCAATTCAGCGTCATCTGAAGTATATAATAATCCCATCCTGTACATATAGTTTTCTCACATTTATGGTAGATCTTGCAAACTGAAGCAAGTACAAATGTTCACAATGATGCCCTCAAAGATATTTTGCCGTATGGTTTTGGGGTTCATCATGCTGGTATGAAGCGCGAAGATCGATCATTAGTCGAAGCTCTATTTTCGGACGGCCATGTTCGAGTTCTTTGCTGCACATCAACCTTGGCTTGGGGTGTCAACTTGCCCGCTCATACTGTCATCATCAAAGGAACCCAAATGTATTCCGCAGAAAAGTCAGATTGGGTTGAATTAAGTGCCTTGGATATTTTGCAAATGCTTGGTCGCGCAGGTCGTATTCAATATGACACGCAGGGCGAAGGAATTATTTTGACGCAACATGCACAATTGAAGTACTATCTCAGTTTAATGAACCAGCAATTACCAGTGGAAAGTCAAATGATGTCTCGCCTGGCCGATCAGATGAACGCTGAGATTGTTTTAGGAACAGTTCAAAATTTGCATCAAGCCGCAACTTGGTTGGGCTATTCATATCTGTATGTGCGTATGCTTCGTGCGCCGACTCTATACGGAGTATCTGTTGAGGAAGCTCAAAACGATCCAACACTTTTCCAACGACGAATTGATTTGTGTCATGCTGCCGCTACAATTTTAGCCAAACACAATTTGATAAAGTACGAGCGCAGAACTGGTCACTTTCAAGTTACATCTTTGGGCAAGGTATTAAGAGTTGTGAACTGGACTTCTTATAATTAAACTGTATCTTAGGTCGCGTCACATTACTACATTGCCCATGACTCGATGAGTACATACAATGAATATTTGAAACCTCATATGTCAGATATTGAACTCTTTCGGCTTTTTTCATTGTCGCAAGAGTTTAAATATGTTATGGTGCGCTCTGAAGAGCGACTTGAATTGGAAAAATTGCTTGAACGTGTTCCTATCCCTGTTAAGGAAGCATTGAACGTCAACGTGCGAGCGACAAACAGCGGCAGCGCGAAGGTTAACGTACTTTTGCAAGCATATATTAGCCGACTGAGTTTAAATGGTTTTGCGCTTTTAGCTGATATGGTTCATATTCATCAATCAGCTGCTCGTATTTGGAGAGCTCTCTTTGAAATTTGCTTGCATCGAAACTGGGCATCTCTAGCTGAAAAGGTGCTGACAATTTGTAAAATGGTAGATCACCGAATGTGGCTGAGTCATACCCCCCTGCGTCAGTTTCCTACTCTATCTGATGCCATTTGTCGCAAGCTGGAGAAAAAGGATATCCCGTTTGATCGATACTTCGATTTGTCAATGGCTGATTTAGGACAATTGATTGGGGTTCCAAAAATGGGCAAGGAATTGTACACTTTGCTGCATCAATTCCCGAAACTAGAAGTTTCGGCAGCAGTTCAACCAATAACACGCAGTTTGCTTAAGGTTGATTTGAGCTTCACCCCTGACTTTCAAATGCAATCGAATAGTGAAGCATTTTGGGTTTTGATTACTGACGTGGACGGGGAAACTCTAATTCATCATGAATTCTTAATGCTTCAACGACGGTATGCCAAGGATGAAACATACCTCAGCTTCACGATTCCTCTGTTTGAACCTTTGGCACCTTTGTATTACCTTCGCATTTTGTCGGATAAGTGGCTTCATTGTGAGACTACGCTGCCAATTTCATTCCAGGACTTGATTTTACCAACAAAAAACGCACCACCAACTGAGTTGCTGGATTTACAGCCTTTGGGCGTTAAGGCGGTGGTAGCAAAAGCCTGTGTTCAAGCAGGACTCAAGGACTCGTCGATGGTTTCGAAGATTTATGAAGGTTGTTTGTCCCAAGGTCCAGCTGCTTGGACATTTTCAAAGTTTAACCCCATTCAAACTCAAGTATTACCCAAATTATTGGAAAACAAACGATCAAACCTTTTGCTTTGTGCTGCACCTGGAAGCGGAAAAGGGGCAATTGCTGACATTGCTCTGTTGAGATTGTGTTTAGAACATTTCAATAGTCTTGAAGAAGTCTTCTGTGTGTTTATCTCGCCAAAACCATCCTTGGCATTGGCTCAAAAACGTAATTGGGAGGCAAAATTTGGACCGACGAGTATTTTTGGACTTGAAGTTGTGTCATTGAATGGCGATTCTACAGCGGATGTCAAATCAATTCAAACTGCGCAGGTCGTTATTGCTACTCCTGAGCAATGGGACGTTTTGAGTCGACGTTGGAAAAAACGCCCGCGTATTCAACAAGTTCAATTGTTTGTGTTAGACCAGGTGCAATTTGTTGGAGGAGGTGAACACGGTATGTTGCAATTAATTTTTCAGTTTTATTCACAAAATATTTAGGGCCTACAATTGAAATTATTACTTCGCGTATGCGTTTTATTTCTAGTCAAGTGGAATCTTCCATCCAAATTTTAGGCTTGAGTAATTCTCTCGCCAATGCGAAGGTTTTTTTATGAAGGGATATCGTTTACTAATCATCAATAGGACGTTGGTGATTGGATTGGAGCTGAATCGTGCTTCAATTTCCACCCAAACAATCGACCACTACCATTGGAAATTCGTGTGCAAGGGTTTGACATCAACCACTTTGCATCCAGAATGCTTGCAATGGCAAAACCCGTTTATAACACTGTTTGCCACCAATCCCAGCAAAAACCTACGATCATATTTTGCCCCTCAAGTAAACAAACTCAGTTGTCGGCCATTGATCTTATGACATTTGCACTTGCTGAAAATACCCCCAAAAAGTTTTTACCCGATGATTCTATCCACATTGAACTTCCCTATGAAGATGAAGCTTTACATCATACTTTATCTTCTGGTGTTGGCTACTTGTCTGAAACAATGCGAAGCGTTAATCAAGAATACGTCCTTGAATTGTTTAATTCCAAGAAAATTCAAATTTTGTTGGCCCCAAATACGATGTGTTGGGATCTGCAAGTTAAGGCATTTTTGGTCATAGTCATGGGCACTCAGTCGTACGACGGTAAAGAGCACAGGTACCCGTCATTTTTTATCTGTTTTCAATGCGATAATTTTACTTTATTAGATATGTGGACTATCCGTTGGCAGATATTCATCAAATGACTTCGTTTGCCAATCGCCCAATGGTTGATCATAATTCCAAATGCACTGTATTGTGTCATATGTCGAAGAAGAGGTGCTAACAATAGACTCACAAGCAACGTTTATTTCACATCCTCGTAGATTTTATACGAAGACGTTGTATGATCCTTTACCTGTGGAATCTCAACTTGAGTACTATTTGAGTGACCATATCAACGCCGAAATCGTGACAAAAACTATTGAAAGTAAGCAAGATGCAGTGGACTATTTGACGTGGACATTAATGTATCGCCGACTACTGAAGAACCCAAATTATTATCAAATGCACGGGAGTACAAATGTTCACTTGAGCGATCATTTGAGTGACTTGGTTGAGCGTACTGTGTCGAGCTTAAGCGATTCACGTTGTATTGCTGTTGCTGATGAATTAGATTTGAGCCCCTTGAATTTGGGAATGATTGCTGCGTTCTACTACATTCGATACACAACGATCGAATTGTTCGCATGCAGCGTTACGGCGACTTCAAAATTGAAGGTAAGAGCTTTGTATATTACAAAACTATTGTTACAAACATATATAGGCGCTACTTGACATTCTTGCTGCGTCGTCTGAGTTCGACTCTCTCTCCGTTCGATTTGGAGAAGATCGTGTACTTGAAAAGCTTGCGAAACATCTATTGTGGCCCGTCGCCCCCCCCTATACAGCTATTCATGTCAAGGTTCATATTTTACTTCAAATGCATTTCTCCCGCCAACATGATCGCTTGAGCCCTTACTTGAGACAAGACTTGAACGAAATTCTGCAAACCTGTGGCCGACTGTTGCATGCGTTAGTTGATGTCATATCGTCAAACGGGTGGTTGAAACCTGCTTTAGCCACCATGGATTTGAGTCAAATGGTAACACAAGGTGTTGGACATAATGCCTCCCCGCTAATGCAAATTCCTCACTTCAATAACGATGTACTGGAAGCAATTAAAGACCACAATTCTTCATGTGAAGATGATCAAGATGTAATTGAAACACCCTTGGACATTTTGAGTGTTGATGACATTATTCGAAACAAAGTACTGACCTTTCCACCAAACAAGATGGCTCAAATCGCTGCTTTTTGCAATGCTTACCCTGACATTTCGATTGAAATGGAAGTTCAAGACTCGAATGAAATCACACCTGGTGATGTTGTTTCTGTCAAGGTATGATCAAATTCTTTTACGTATTCTTAGAAGTATCGTTATAGGTTCAAGTTGAGCGAGAAGGAGAAGACGACAAAGACGATTGGGGTGTTGTTCAAGCTCAATATAACCCTTTCGAGAAGGTTGAAAATTGGTGGGCTGTTATTGGTGATGCATCGTCCAACGCTTTGCTGAGTATTAAACGAATCCCTTTGCAAAAAGAGGCTGCAATCCGTTTGGAATTTACCGCACCAAGTACCCCAGGAACGTACAAATATTCGTTGTATCTGATTTGCGATTCGTACACGGGTGCAGACTTGGAAAACGAACTGACAATCACGGTTCAAGAGGGCCGGGAAACGGACGAAGATGAAATCGAAGAGTAAATATAGTTTTTTATACTTCCTAATCGGAGAGCAACCGATTTTTCATTCCTTTCGCTCATGTTTTATAATATATAATCGAAGGTTAAGATGTTCTACTAATTCGATAACCTACTATTCTATTGGAAATCCCGCGATTCTAAAATCCGCTGCCTTGGAATATTCTCCTCGATTTCGCATTGAGCTTGGAGTTCTGCTATTCGGCAAGCACGTGCATATTCAGATTCAACGGTTATGTTTCGCCTTCTCTTGACGAAAGTGTACTTTTTTGTGTTCTAAAATATATTTTGAACATGGCATGGAATTGTACTCGTTCGAATTTTACCGCACCTTCACACAATTTGTATCGAAGCTGCCAACACATGGCATCCCATTCACTGTTTTCGCCTCGCTGATATTTGACCTAGATGAAATCCATCTACTAAGATTGAAGTATCAAAATGTCTTCTTACCCTCCCAATAATTCCCATGTTTCATTCCGATCCTGTTTGTCCTGCTGCTTGGTTGTTAGATATCCATCAAAATTGCTTCGTTTGTGTTGCGCTATCGTTCCCGTCGTCGGTGTTTTGAAACTAACGTACTATTCTGGGATTCTCTGCACAGGTGTTGGATTTCGCATATTCAAGCATCCCTTTCGCACCTATTTTGTTTGTTCCGTTCATGGCGACATCCAGCTACTTTTTCCCTGAAAAACAAAACTTCAGCGAAAAACTCCTGGCATTCAATTTGAAGTTCTTGGGCTCGTAATTTTTTTCTAAATCACTTGTGGGTGTCTTGTGTAAAATGTGAGCATATGGATGTACAAATCAAATGTCAGCGCTTCAAGCTCGTCTTTTCTCGCTTCTGCCAGGCTTTCTGGTTGATTTGCCTTTCAAATGTGTGGGCTCATGAGAAAATGATAAATATACTCTTTTCTGCAGTTCGATTAGAAATCGGCCAATATTCTTCTTTGCTTGATCTTCGCCAGTTGTGGATCACTTTCTCGAAGTACAGCGACAACAGTATTAAACTAGTCCTACATGTGCTATTAGAAAAAAAACGTATCCTCGCCCACGTCTTTTTCCCTTCGCTTGAGAATATTCTGCACCTTTACAATTCGTCTGGAGGTGTTTAAGCTTTTCGTTCTGGTGTGAATGAGGAAATGTGAGTGAGGGAAAAAAACCTGCTCGATCACTTCCGTTTTTAGTGTTGTCAACTCCACGTTCAATCGTTCAATAAATAAATCCTTCTCATCTGCCAATGTGTTGAAGTGTGTGTTGAGTGATATTTAACAAAGTGCTGTACATGAACGACATGGGCTCTCTCGGCTGCATCGGTTGGCACAGTTATATGCCAGTTACATAGAAACCGCGATAATATAGCACAAAGGATCTATTATTACTTAATACATTACACTTCGATTTTCTTGCCCCACTGGATGTAGCTCAAGACACGCTGCACTCCTACCATCGAAGAGAGGACGCTCGACCAAATGCTGAAGATGAACTCCAAATGTGGTGGCACTTGAAGGGCATAATTGAAAACCAAACCAAACAAGCCAGGGGTTAACAAACTCCGAGAACAAACCAAGGCCACCGTGATGCTGGCAATAAGGCCCGCATGAAGCAGCTGCATTCGAAGTGCAAACCATTGGGTAAAAACTTCTTGCGTGTAGCTGGCTTCTTGGTGAACATTGACATGGTGCTGATGCATACGATGGAAGCGACGGATTTGCTTCATACCAAACGCACGAATGATCACAGCACCCTCAATTGCTTCGCCCACGAATTGCAAATGCGGGGCTCGAGTGATTCGTGTAAGCTGTTCGATTTCGCGGGCCGGTTGGGCGTAATACATGCCAAAATAAGCATATAGGCCAATCCATAGCAAAATGACGAGTCCATAGTAGCGCAAGCATACCATACACGTTCCCAAACAAAACACAGCAATGAACAAGTTCGCCAAGAAACCACCGAATGAAAACGGCAGACGCGTGTCGATAGTGTTAATATCCCCACTAAAGACGTTTAAAATGCGGCCAATAGGATCCGCTGTTATGGCAGTGAGAGGAGCTTCAAATAGTGACTTGGTCATGGAGTCAAACAGCGTCTGGGAGGCGCGTATTCCTACGACGCACAATTAATACAAACATGCTGCACACAGTATCAGTACCAGCGCATGATGTTATCAATGTTCGGAAGATCACCATGATTGTGCTGCACAGGGCAAACACTGCATATACTTCCATGTTCCACTTTGAATATGCCACGACCTCAACTTTAGTCAACACAATTGTGTCCAGGATCATCGTGTTGTTCATGAGCAACGTGCTGTTGCTGGACAAGCCCAAGGAGGCCGTCGTACACCAGTGGCTGAGCCACAAGTCACTAATAATCTGCAACGACTGCCACATGCATTGCACAACGAGGAGGAACGTGACCAAGCACCACCCTGCAGCGCGGAAATAGCCTGCAAAGGCGACGCGAGACATGTCACCTCCGTCGTCGTCCGGATTCCCAGTCATCTAATCAAGTTCATCAATCGGGACGCAAGAGCATAGCTGGTCGTACCTCGTCCATGTGGAAGCTAGGCTCTTCCGTTAGCATCCCGAACGGCGATCGGATCGACGGAGAAATCAACGCATCGAACATGGGCATTTGATAATCGGGAACTTCTTGTTCGAGGATATGAGGCTCCTCTTCCCAAAATCGCTTGCGACCTAGGTGTTGACAACGTAAGACCCTTTGAAATCCCTCGAATATGCTTGCCAGCCAAGGGTGTAATCATGTGCCTGTGCATCTGAGCCTTGACACTGTTTTCAGCCACAATGCCTTCGCCAACGTCGAAGCTCTTGTCGATAAATTTGGACTGGATGATGGCTTCATTTTCAGACACCAAAATAATCGTCTTGTTGCAAAGTAAACCCAAGATACATTTTGTAAACACCGTCTCGGGAACTGCAATATCGAGCACATAGATGTCGGCGTCGTTATAGCAAGCTCGAGCCAAACTAATTCGAATTTTATCGTCGAGGGTCAGTGGGGTGCTTGGCAGCACTTCCATTCGATCCCCAAAGGCAAAACCATCCTCCGACGGTCGAAGTCCGCATGCTTCCATGACAAGGCTGTACTTCTTCCTGTCGTACGGCTTGCCTAATCAACCATGAAAAAGGAGGTGAAAGGTATATCTCAAACCAAAGAGAATATTTTCGCGAATAGTCATCCTCTGGATCCACGGATCTTCCGAGCAATATGCAATGCGACCACCCACAAATATGGACCCTTCGTACTTTTCCAATTCGCCCAAGAGGACATTACAAAGCGAGGACTTGCCAGCTTGGTCTTCGCCGTGCACGACAACTAATTCCCCACGCTTCACAAGGAGGTTCAGCCCTCGGAACATTGGTTTATCTGCGTCCCAACCAAAGGACCCTAAAGCGACCCTTTAAAAAGTCGTCGCCATCGAAACCCTCGTACCTTCTTCAATTGCAATGTCAATCGCATTGTTGGCAAAATTTTCATACTGGTTGGCAGACAATTGGTGGTGGGTCAGGATAATATTCGGGTCCTTTTCGGTCATGTTCAAAAAGTCACGCAAGCGACCCAACGCAACCAAGGCCTGCATCCAATTTAGTTGCTAAGTATCATCGGAGAGCGCAATCTACCTGCATGAGATGGGCGGTGATTTGAGGCAAGCCAATCAGCGGTGCGCGGAGGGAGCGGAAGAGAGCCAGGGCCGTGAACACCTTGGTTGCTGTGATGGATTCCTTCATCACGAGCGTGTAGAACGCCAAGGACGCCGTGGTCACGAGAATGGGCGCCGAGTAGAGAATGGCCGTGACGCATGCCGACAAGCTGAAGGCACCCCATAGGGTTTTCATTTCCGTGGCGCGATGTGCTTGGATGTCGGGCAGGAGATCCTGGCGGTCAGCAAACGACTCGAGTTTTTGATCCACGATCGCCCCAAAGACATTCTGCATCAATTTCATGCGTCTCTCCTTTTGTTGCATCAAAACGCGCCAGATGCTTCGTTGGATATGCGCGAGGCCATTGTTGAGCACGAGGGTGACGACGATGATGCCGGCGCCGACGAACGCGGCGTATCCGATGACGTTGTAGAGCAAGTAGAGCACCACGCCCAACTGGCATGGAATGATCCAAATTTGGTGGGTGTAATAGGAGAAGCTGACGATCCACATGATTTCGGACGTGAAAAGTTGAGTCACGTCGGCCGCCTTGGCGCGGCGCGACTTGGCGTCGAGGACCAAGGCCTTCTGGAAGACCAGCTGCTGCAGCGCGGACGTGAACCGAAGTGCGATGACTTCGCATTGAAACGTCGTGTGCGTACTGATCAGTGCTTGGGTGATCTTCACGCCGAAGAGCGAAGCGACATACAGCAAGGCGAGCTGGGTGTCGAAGGTCTTGCTCTCGACGAGTTCCATCACGAGTTGTAGCACGACGGGGCCATACAATGTCCCCGCTGCGATCAAGACTTGGAGCAAACCAATGAAGATGAAGCGCCAGCCAAAGATAGAGAGGTACGACGTCACTATGGACCGCGTTTGGCGGAAACTTGGGTCGAACTTGGCGGCGACGGCTTTGGCGTTGCTCATGGGCGGCAGGCGCCACAAGTCGTGGCTTGTCAACGCGGCCATGTTGGCCTTTTCCATCAACTTGTTGGCCCAGAGGTAAAACACCTTCGAGATGAAGCCAGCATGGACGGAAGGATGCGTCTTCTCGTGCGTGTCCGCGACGTCGGTCCCGCCGACGCTCTGGTACTTCCCTGCCATCCCGTCTACGAGCGGAATTCAAGTGTGCCACAACTCCGACCACTATCCGGATGGTGATTTGACTAGCTTTACAAATTTCAAAACAAAACCAAATAGATCCGGATAACGATCCTCAACAAAGACGGAGATTCGGTGTTGCCTCTCCCCCTCTGGCACCCATCTGGCTGTCGTCGGCGAGATCTTGAAAGGGTGCGACGAGGCGAATCTTGCATTCTCTCCATGCTGCTGAATGGATATGCTTAGAGTGACAGTGAGCGCGCGACACCAACCAGTTACACCCGTTTCTCAAGTCGTCTATTTAAAGAGTCCTCGGGCCTCTTCACCGGCTGTGTGTTGTGAAGGGATGGAGTGTGAGACGGACTCCCGCCAAGAAGTCGACGAGCAATCCAAGGCGAACATGCCGAAGCTTGTCATTCGAACGCTTCCTAAGGGATGCAATCCGGTGCCGATGTTGGAACGACCACCATCTCGCAGTGGCTTGCTCCTGCCGCCAACCATCGAAGACGACAACCCATTCGACGACATCACGGAAGAAAAATTGGTACGTTTGAACGTGCGTCTCTCAATCTCATCAAAACGAACAGCGACAAATCAGCGGGAAGCAAGACTTGAACAAAGTTAACTACCTGCAGCTGACTGTTGACACGCAGAAGCAATCGGTGGAGGCACTCGGGGAACTTCTTCCTTCCATGACGCAACTTCGCCTCCATCAGAGCATCTTGCACAGTTTTCGGGACCTGGGAACGTCGTTGCATGGGTTGCAGGTGCTCTGGCTCATGCGAAGCGGCGTAAAAGATTTGGATGGCATTGGCGCCCTCACTGGCCTTCGGGAATTGTATCTCCAGTTCAACGAGATCGCCGATATCAGTCCACTGAGCATGCACGACGAGCTGCACGTGATTGGTTTGGTGCTCGTGCGTCCTCGTACCTTATCTCGTGTCGTAGACCTGCAAGGCAATTGCGTCGAGGATATCGTCCAGCTCGAACAATTGGGTCGGTCCATCCAAGTTCTCTCGACTAACTACCACTCAGGGCTTTGTCCGCACTTGGCGTCGCTCAATTTGGCAGACAACCCTGTGGCCAGCATTCCCCAGTATCGACCCATTGTGTGCAGCTACATCCCACATCTGGAAAAATTGGACGAGAGGGCCGTCGCTGACGCTGACAAGATGACGGTGCGTGGAACATCCTCCTTGTTCTCGACATGGAGTTGATGGAGAAACGCGCAGATCACAACCGACATGATCGACCAAGCGCTCAGGTTCAAGCACCCGTCCAAGCTCAAGCGCGAGGAAAGTTTGGTGGTATATATGCGTCACGACTGCTCCACATGAACGTCATGGTAGGACGGAATCAAGGTCGCCGAATCCCCCAGCAAGTCGACGTTTGAATCTCTCTTGGTTGGTACAAGGGTTCACCGTGTGCTTTTACATGGCAACGCCATTAGGACGCTGCAAAAGAGAAGGACCAGCATTCAAGCGAATTGACCCACGGCACGGACGTCGTTTTTGCAGGCAACGTGACAAGTGCGCTGCGCAGACGCAGCCACGAGCACTTTTACGGCGACCACAGCCACGACGACACGACATCCGTCGTTCGACCGGCGACGCCGACGAATTTTCGCCCCAGCACCCCCGTGAACCGAGAATCGATCACCGACACGCTGGACAGAGCCTCGGAAATGGACTTGACGTGCCGTCTCAGCTCCAAGTCGAGAGACTCGATTTTGCATGAGCTCAAGGCGTGGAAAATGGAAAATTCCGTGGCCACGATGACGACCCCCAAGACCCCGCGGCCGCAAACATCGGCGGGCTTGTTCCGGGGCATTGTCAAGGAAGCGTTCGTGAAAGGACCAACCACGCCGCGGAAACAAAGCAAGGGCGGCAAACCCCATCCAGTGGAAATTTTGGTCCTCGACGAGGCGCCGGACGAAGAAACGCCCGTTCAGAGGTACGAGGTGGATGTGAGTCGCGCTTTTTATTTAGATATGTGTGGTCGTAGGCAATGGAACCTCAATTTGGAATGCCTGTCGCCACGCATTGGCATTCACCCAAAGCCAACGGCGCGGCAGTACAACGTGGCTCAAGACGACGAGAGTTCGAGTGGGAGTGACACAGAAGAGATGTAGGCACAAAACTAATAGTTCAGGTTTTAACAAGTCCAGTGTAACTAGGTCCAAGAAATCAAGAATCGGACTCTTCAACGTAGGCGACAGTTTAAACGCCATAGAAGAGTGGACAGAACGCATCACAAATTCAGAACACGAAGATGGGCCGTTGGCCGTGGTGCCTGTCCAAGAACGGTGCCGCACACCCAAGTCGAAATCCAGAGCGCCAACTAAAGGGCTCGAATTGCCTGCTTCCAAAAATGTGGACAGGGGGCCCGAAATTCCATGTCGAGTTGGCCCATCGAAAGGACCAGAGATGACTGCGGCATTCAACGCTGCAACAAAGGGGCCAGAAATGCCAATCAAGCCACCTCGAATTACAGATGTGGGTCTCAGCAGCAATCATATTGAAAACTCATACAACATGCTCGGCGACGAAGCACTGGTGATGGTGCTACAAGGCAAAGACAAGCGGTATTTGAGCCACTTGAAGACGAAAGACAGTTTTCGGTCTTTTTTTCAAGGCATCTCGTCAGCTCGTTTGGAAGAGTTGTTGCGACGAGCCTATGGCGATGGAGAGAAAATGCAGCGACGCATGCAGTTGATGGAAGGAAGAATGACAGTTGCTTAGGTGACTCAATGACTCAATTATTGATAATATTAACATGACGAGAAACTTGAAATAGTTGAGTACTCTAATATGTGCGTTGTTGTTGTATTTGCTCCGAAATACGCCATGAAGCAGAAAGACTTTCGATATTCTCTTCAACCAAATGAAACAAATTGCTAAATTCCGTCGTTCCCCAGTTCTCCATCAACATGCCATTGAATCATATAACAAAGTAATGGTTGCGAGGGCATTGCTGGCAACCGCACGCGCCAAGAGGATGAAATAATGACGACTTGAGACGTTCGAGCCATGAGCGAACTCTTCAGTGACGACATGATTGAAGCGCTGCTTGAGTCCCAAAAAGTGAATATAAATGGCATCTATTGTGGTGAAACGCCGCTTCGTTTGGCGCTAAAGCAGGATCACAAAGGGGCTGCTTTAGCCTTGATTGTTTGGGGCACCAACATAAATGCTCTCAATCAAGATCGTCGTCAAGCTAGATTGTAACATATCTGCTGAGTTGCAATATTCATTCCCTTCTTATGCTACGGTATTTGACTTTCGAGCGTGTGATTGCAGCCAAAGATGCGATACTGCAATGCCAGTTGTTCCTTGTTGTTTTGTCATCTGAAAGCATTCTGACTCCATTGGTCAGCGACCAATTGGCATTTGCTGAAGACAAGGGCAAGCGGATCATCCCAATTTGTTTTGCTTGCATACTAATATCGATGGCATTGGTATTTCTGTTCCTTGTTGTCTCGGCGCGTTCTAATTATTGATGTAGAAAAACTGAATGGAGTTTTCAACGATCGCATCCTTAAGGGCTTTGAGCATTGCATGGACAATTTGGTCAAAATATTGGACGAGGTAGAGAACGAGATTTTGGAAATCACTGAAATGTATGACAAATAAGCTACCGTATCCAAACTGATCCTCCTATGTGTGCCATTTCATCCATTTTGATGGGGATTTGTTGAACAGAACCTGGGTCGAAAAATGGACTGGAATTGTTTAAGTTAAACATCTTTCGCCACTATACACACACACCATACACGCAATACTGTAAAATTGGTCTCTCGACGTTCAGTATTGTTGTACTGATTGTACTGTGGTGCTTCTTCAACTCGTTTGCGAGACAATAGAGACACATCGATCGGCGTTCCATACCTACAAACGGCAGCGACACGGCTAATGGTGGACTTTCATCGATGTTGCACATTTTGATCGTAGTCGTTGCTATTTACGGATAAGAGCGACCCATCGCCCACTTCACTGACCCTCTTTCCAATATGCTAGGATATCCAGAGCCTCCAACGCGGGCGAAAATGTTCGGCCAATGAGTGACGCGCGCATTCTGGCTTTTCTCTTTTCATAATTGTTGACTGAAGCCGTTAGTTAAATATAAAGGGACATGTTGCCCATTCGCCGCGCGGACGAGAGCCTTGTTATGTTGGCACGAAAGATTCGCATCCGTCAATTGAGTCATTGAGGTTGACCATATTCTTGTACACATACCACCATCTGTTGTGCCTCCGGAGCAAGTGATCCCATCGCACCCTGGCGCGTGGTCTACAGCATAGTGCTGAAAGAAGGTTGGAAGATTGTATGGTGCGTCGTGAGAAATTCGTCACCACCGTCGATCACTGTTGGCTTGGATGAGCGGACCGCATCATCGCCGGTGTACCATCGCATAGTTCCTTGAGAATCGAGCTCAACATTGGTGTTATCGTCGGTCACATGCTCGTCGCCGCGGCGTCCAGCTTCGCTGGCCTTTGAAGGCGAACTTGATTTATCTTGCACACCGGTTTCCGATCTCTGCGGCACGGCAAGTTGTCGGCCAGATCGATTATTTTTGACGGGCTTTTATAGGTTTGACAAGTTTGCGGAACGGCAGCGAGCGGTGGATTGATTTGCACGGTCGGCCTCAGAAGGATACCACTCTCGGTGAAATTTTCGTTTCGAAACAAAATGCAAAATGTAAACCGAGGCTACTCTTCGGTGGAGATAGCTTGGCAACGCTGAAGGTGTCAGTGGCATAACAAAGGTCCTTCATCACTCCCGATGCGTGGTCCTATCTGACCAATCAAAATTCGTTAAAATTTTGACCAATGAAAAGCCATTTTTGGGCTATGATTTGAGACCTAGTTTCTCTAAATCTATTGATATACTCCCCCTAAAATATGAATTGTACAATTCGGAACCTTCCACATAAGGTGTAATATTAACCCTCGATTTACCTAAAATGAGTACTTCGAAGTACATAATTACAATGGAGCGAAACTTGGCTCGTCCGGCGCGTTGCAATTTTATGCGCAAACGACGATTGAATCACATTGATATGCGTTTTGATATAACAGAATCGGTGTCAAGCGATCAATACGAGCTTGTCTAGCATGCTTTATGAGCCTCCAAAGTCGGCCACTCCCGGCGATTTTCGCAAGTTGGGTCGACCTCCTCGCCCAATTAATTGGGAAATCAGGCTGAAGACACCATTCGTTTCAGAATTTTATTTTTTGGAAACTCAGTTCTAAGGTTTTCAATATTTTGTACCATTGACTACTTCCTCTGTTCCAATTTAGTGCTGACATTTGAAAACCCCACTTTTTTCAATATGCAACCGACATTTGACACTGATTGGTTAATTCAGAAATATATGCATTTGATTGGTTAAAATTCCTATGGACTCGCGTGCTGTTGGAGCATCGAATCAGCTTGTTCAAGGAGCGAAAAGGGGCACAAGAGATTTGCGTGAAGCAACCCATCGCGTCTCAATGCATCCTTCTGAAGGTGCGGCAGCTTGAAATGATTGTCTCCATTGTGCTCTAGGATGAGCCGCATGACCGCCTGTAGAGTGAGGAAGACATACGAGAGCTTCACAGCACAAAGCACTTGAAAGGCGAGCAATGTTGCGTGAATAACGTCGTCGACGGTATAACTTACCACCTTGTACTGTAGACTCTGTATCGACGCAAAGAAGCCGAGGTCGAGAACGTTAAGATCGGGAGACTGAGCCGGCTGGCACTTGACGATGAACATCCACCCGTCAGTTGAGACGCACTCCAACGATGAAGTCGTCACCGAGGAGTGTGGCGTAGCATTGTCATGTTGAAGAACGACGCGCTTGTTTGTCGACGGAAACTTGCTATTGATTGCCGGCACAACTTTATGGAGCACAAAATCCAGGTAAACGTCCGCATCAATGTTGATGGACTTCGTCTCGATAGTGCCAGCGACTCTGTTGCGAGAGTTTCGAATCGCAGGGACGCGCTTCACAATGGGCCACAGTCCGATCTTCTCATCAAATACACACGCGCCGTCGTTGGTGAATCGGGGACGCGTAACCGCGCCGAGAAACATCACCTTGGGCAAGAAGCGCTTTGACTTGCACACACGCCGCTTGGGCTCTTCGCCGGGCACAAGTTATACCTTCCTTCGATCCTTGTCCGAATTGAACCACTCTTTATCAAGGTGAACCACGTCCCACATATCCAAAAATTCGGCATCTTGGAGACCGCTGCCAACGGCGGTCTCGGCGCTTCGCGCCGGACGTGATACTTGCAGAAGGATATGCGCTCCAACTTGTGTTCGTCAGATAAAAGAGGCTTCAGACGTGTCGATTTTCGCTCGATTGCGCCGGCCTTGAGGCTGCGATTGATCATCCCGAGGGACAGTACGGTCGCCTCGGAGATGTCGCGCATTGTCGATCGTTATTCCTCAGGTACCTCTTGTACAATTTCTATGATTTCTTCCATGGTGAACTTAGGCTTCCGTCCAACGCGAGCGGCCTTCTTTGATGCAGTGTCGCCGCGCTTGAAGTCTTGCCAAATTTTCGAGACGCTTGTTCGGTGAATCTGGAACTGACGGGCCGCTTCATTGATGGCGCCATGCACCAGCTTGCCAGACTTCACAAAGCCCAGGAGGTGCCGGACTATGATCATTTTCAAGTCCTCACTGATCTCTCTTGTAGTGCGCGCGACTTGATTGTCCATGGCGGCAAATTCAAAATGTGTGGCGACACGTCCCTTTCTTTTGAAATTTTATTGTTATTT
>VJMH01004993.1:0-33584 GCA_009835185.1 Aphanomyces stellatus
TCGATCTTGCCATTCACGGTCAGTGGCATGGCGTCCAAGCCAATCCAAACAGCCGGGACCATATACACAGGGAGGCGCGCCGCGACAGTGTCCTTCAAAGCCTCGTTGTTGATGTGCGCGGGGGTGAAATAACCCACGAGATGCGATTTATCCTTGACGATGGCGGCCGCCGCAACAACATTCGGATGCTGCATCATCGCCTCGGCGACTTCATCCAACTCGATACGGTAGCCTTTCAACTTGACTTGGTTGTCTTGACGACCCAAGATTTCAAAATCACCCGACGGCAACAACCGACCAAAGTCTCCCGACCGATACATCATGCGACGACCATTGGCTTGAGTCCAGAATGGATCGGGGAGGAACTTGGCAGCTGTTTCTTGAGGCAAATTCAAATACCCGAGGGTGACACCAAGCCCACCGACATAGAATTCACCCGTAACACCCATTGGTACGATCCGTTGTTTTGTGTCCAGCACGTAACAACTAAGATTGGGAATGGGTCGTCCGACAGTCACTGGCGTGTTTGGATGTTGCTGTTTGGCATGGCTGATAATAGTCGTCTCACTTGGACCACAACAATTGTTTAGCCGAACGACGGGGGACCACAAATCCTTCAAGGTTGAAGGAAGAGGTTCACCCGCCAACGACACAACCTTGAGCCGTGGGTATTGAGATGGATTGCCAAGTAGTGCCAATCCAGTTGGTGTACAAATGAGAGTATCAACTGTGGATAAAGCTTCAAAGGCATCGTCCCCACGGAGAACAAGCGTCGCACCGTTGCTCAGAGCACCCCAAATTTCCCACTGACACATGTCGAAACCAATCGCGAGAAATTGAAGCACGCGCGCGCCTTGTGTCAATCCGTAGTCTTCTGAACGATGTGTGACGACGTTTACAATGCCTTGATGATGCAAAATCACACCTTTTGGCTTGCCCGTCGAGCCTGATGTGAATAGCAGAACAGATTCATCCACTCCAGAGGCACGGTAACGATAAGCCTCTTGGTTGAAAGGTTTCGGGTGACGCTCCAAATTGCGAGAGTCCACAAATACAACTGGAACAGATACAGACAACTCGTCCATTCTCGTTTGGTGGTTTTTCGTAGACAAGATAGCTGTAGCTTCTGCCTCGGCAACCACATGCGAGAGTCGCATGGCTGGGAACGAAGCGTCCAGTGGCAACGCAGCAGCACCAATTTTAAATACGGCCAATAGTCCAATCACAAATTCCAAACACCGTTCCATGATGACCGCAATTCTGGTCTTGGGACCTCCAATGTGCATCTCCAACAACGTACTCGCGAGCGTGTTGGCTTGGTTGTTGAGTTGGCCGTAGGTGAGCCACTGGCCTTCAAATTCAATGGCGCGGAGGTCAGGGAATTCTTCAGCCCGGGCTTCGAACGCGTGATGCACGAGTTCAAATGGCAGTGGTGTGGTGGGACCAAACATGGCCGATTCAATCAATTTGGACTGGGATGGACTCAGTAACCACAGCGACGCTGTCGTAGCACTTTGAGCTGTATGGGTTAATTGCACCAGTTGGCTCAACGTGTGATCAAATTCATCGAGCATCAGACGAGCATGCGATTTTGGTAGCACGGATGGATTGAACATGGCACGGGCCGCCAAGTTCATTTTGTCTGGTTGAAGCACGAGCGTCAAGGCAAACGCAAATCCGTGGAGGGGTGGCGCCAACGCAGAGGATTCACATGGAGTGGCCTCCTTGGTCGAGAAACCTTGCACGGTAACGACCGTGTCAACGAGGTGACGCCATGGCTTGTCGTCAATCATGGTGTTGGTGGGATCATGCATCAACTTCTTGCCTTGCATGGACTCGAAGAGCGTCGCGAGGGGCGCTGTGTCGTCAAAGCGCACGCAGCGGGGCCCCATGGCACCTTCCGCAACCACCCGACGCCACACCATGAGGTCACCCAATGCATCAACTTGCTCGTCCTGGTGGATGTCGATCGCAACACCAAAGACGACGACGTGCTGGCGCGTGTATTTCCGAAGGGTCGCGGCCCACGCGAGGCTGACTAAATCGGGGATCGTGACGCCGGCGACGTCACCCGCACGCGTCATCTCGTGGAGGGACGTCGTCGTCGTGGGGAGCGTCATTGCCACGTGTGTGTCTTGAGCGTTGGGTCTCGTCGTTTTGCTGACTGCTGGTCTTGTCGCGACCAGACATGGGTTGGCATTTTGGAGATACGTGGCCTCGGCATTGGGCTGGGTAGCGCCGACAGGAGATGAAGCAAGATGATGGCTGGGAGAGTTGTGTGGCATGGTGGTGTGAGGGGAAGGGAACCAAAGCGACTATGCGACCGAAGCGACCTTCATGTGCTGGCCACTTGGTAGTTTATGGTGCTCAGTTTGTGCCACTGTGACATCTGATTCGACCATTCTCTTGCGGGTTGGTCAACCTGGAGCGGAGTCGTTTATGTCGGCCCATAAACGACTCCGCTCGGACTTGAATTGTTACCCATGTTGTCGATAGGAAGGGGATCGCCATGGTTGACAGAGACAACGAACGGTGGAGAGTAGGCGTTGCAGCCCTTGAGCACATGGAGGCAGCGTCGCGCCGTCCCCTTGGCTGCACGCGTTCTCGAGCCGTTACGCCTTTCGCTGCACATACCGACCTTTCGAGGAATTGTTCCCTCATCATTGGAGTCCAATGACCAAGAGTTGAGTTCTAGCGGCAGCCGTGGACTTGTCCATCATCTTCTCGACTCTTCCCTTTGATGGCCTCCTCGATGGTTCTACTGCTGCCAAAGACGGGTGCGCCACTCGTCTCCCCTCGCCCAGTGTCCCCGTCCTTCAGTTTCTCCATGCGAGAAAAGGTGTACATCGACCGTGCACGACGGCGGCCACCTGGACGTGATCAAGGTAGTATCTGTCGGTGTGTATGAATGTCTGTGCCTTGCCCATGCAGTGCGCATGCATCTTGTTCATATAATGACGCCTTTGCTATGTCCCTCGTTTGTTTCCATCACGAATGCGAAATGACGCTTGGGGCACGGTCGGCGGGACAACATTTGGCTGTTTTCATCATCATCATAACATCATGATATCAAAAGGTTGAAAAAAGCCAAATGTTGTCCCACCGACCAAATATTTCCTGAATGACAGGAGAGAGCAAAACGTGGCATGATTCCTGCGCCATTCGGCGACAAGCGAGATGACATTCGATTCGCCCCTTGTGGCGACACACACAACTGCGATGTGGAACTGCTTGCTGCCCTGCATCGAGATGCCGGAGTCCCTCTCATGCGTTGCGCGGGCATGCCATCAAGAGCTCAGACGGTCGGGCAGATCTGCAAATCGCACGTACAAGCGCGAGTCCGTGGATGCAAACAACTCGAGTCGATGGAAGAACGTTCGAGTATGCTCGATCACGCTGTTGGGTTCACGTCGACACGTGGGGCTCGATTGAACATGCAATGCAACGAAAGGCTCTTCATCTACCGCCTGCACACTGGACACAACCTTTGTCTCCATCGTGGAGGTCGACGATTGACAAGGCCTTGACCATTCGACTGCCCAATACGTCGTTCTTTGGCCGCCGGCCGCGACACCCCGTCGTCCATCTTGACTCGAATGCGCGGACAAAACAATGATTCCTTCGGTGGGGTTCGTGGATCTCGTTCGATTCTTCGCTCCTGTTGATTATGCTCCACTGTTGATTGGTGGACGAACAACCAATCAAAGAGTGTTTCGAAGATTGAGCCAATCAAAATTGGACAGTACGTGTGCCCTCACCCCTTGTGATTGGCCAAACACATCGCGCTTCTGATTGGTCGGAAAATTAAACTGCCTTCCGTCGAAGGCCCCGAATCCACACACTTGCAGATATTCCACAACACAGCATGATGCACTCCGTCACGTCCCAGGGTCTCCGCGCCGTGCGCCGCTCGTTGACACACCGCATGCCCGTACGCATGTACCATGAAAACATTATCGATCACTACGAGAACCCGCGCAACGTCGGCTCCTTGGACAAGAAGTCGAGCCATGTCGGCACGGGCCTTGTCGGCGCGCCCGCGTGCGGCGATGTCATGAAGTTGCAGATCGAAGTCGACGAGCACGGCACAATCATCGACTCAAAATTCAAGACGTTTGGTTGTGGCTCTGCGATTGCCAGCAGCTCGGTCGCGACTGAGTGGCTCAAGGGCAAGAACGTTGACGACTGCCTGAAGATCAAAAACACGGACATTGCAAGCCACTTGAAGCTCCCCCCCGTGAAATTGCATTGCAGTATGCTCGCTGAGGACGCGATCAAGGCGGCTGTCCAAGACTACAAGGACAAGCAGCAGAAGGTGAATGCGTAAATGTTTAAATATTAGTGATTCCGTACAACGAGTCTTTTGCATCCATCGAGGACTCCAATAATTGCAGTGTGCCTCGCGGCATGATGTTGAACGAGCATGGGGATATGAGGCAACTTCTATAGGGCGACATGGCGCGCGATGGACGGGGATGATCCGTGTCGCCGCCAAATGCCGCCGCCACGTCCTTTCAAATGCTATTCAATGCACCTGTCATCGCGAGTATAAAAACGCGTGGCCATGGCAGAATGCAAGAAATTCGGATAAACGCTATCATAACCGGATGTCCCCCAATTTTCCCCCCATCAAACAACGTTCACGCGGTATATTCCTCTCGTCTTGGTGATGTCGATGACTGTATTTCAAGGCTTTCTCGAGCGCCTCCCAGATTTTACGTGAGGCGGCTGGCGCATCGCACGTCCCCTTGACTTGGACTTGAACCATATACAACGCCACCCATCACAGGAACTTTAGGATGAAGGCCCATTGCGAGGACGCCGCATTGCTCCCCAGGTACCGCCTGATTGACGGTGATGTAAACAAGCACACAAAGGATCGTCATTGCCTGTGGGGGTTTTGATCTCTGTAGATGGAGAATCTGTAGAGAAATACTAGTAGTCGTCACAGCCGCCGCATTGTGAACCCGACGGCCTCCATCGCGCCTTGCTGGAGGTGACCATTGCTGGCTCTGCCTCTTCGGACAAGCTGCCAGCGATTATTATAATGGCATACTGAAATCTTGGGGACAGTATTATTTTAAATGTGTCCAGCCAAGACGGTTGAGGTTGTTTTTTTATTATACTGGAATGAACGGGCGTTCGCGACAGTTGGAATAAAATTGGACCAAGAATCGAAAAAAGGATTCGAATTTTTTATACTTTCTCCGCCCCACCCGCCGTTACACCGTGGCACCACAATCACGACAGTCTTGCACTCGCGGCCGTTGTTGCCGTCGCGTACTTCCCTTGAGCATGGCCGACGGTACATCGACCCCACCGCGGCCGGCAACACCTACAACTCCCCCACGGGTCCTCACGCCGACAGGCAGTCCGACCGCTCCGGAAGGATCGCCGAACCAGCGCGTCCTCGGCACGTTCTTCCCTGAAGACGCCCAGGACGCCTTGGAGCGCGAGTGCCCCGTCTGCCAACGACCCTTCTCCCTCGTCCGCTTCAAGCATCGATGCAAAGCGTGTGACCGCAATGTTTGCAACGATTGCTCCAAGAGTCGCCTGCGTCTTGCCGACATGGGTCTCGAGTTCAAGAACCTGCGCGGCCGTGTCCGGCCGAACAAGAGCTCGCGCGTCTGCGATCCGTGTGCGCGGAGCTACTTTGAGAGCAAGCTCGAAGCCGATACAACCCACTCATCCCACACACTGCTCGCCACTGACGCGACCGAGTCGACCTCCCTTCTCCCCACGACCCATCTCCATCTCGCGCTCTCGTCGCGGCCGCTCCTCCGCCGCCGCCATTTTGCGTTCTTTGGTCTCTTTTCATTCCTCTTGCTGCTGCGCGTCTTGACCCCCCGTACAATCCTCGACGCGTCCATCGAGTCGCCCAAACCATGGCTCCTCCTCGGCGGCGACGCGGCAATCGCCGTGATCCACCGCATGACGCGGCTCGATGTCTTTGGCGTCGGTCTCCTCGTGCTCATCGCATTGGACGAGTGGCTGAGCTTCCAGCGCGCGCGATCCGTGAAGCGGCGCCCGGTGTCCATGGCCACGTCCATGCCGATTGCCGTGGCGGCAGGCGGTTCAGGGGTCGTCGACGTGGACGCAATGGCCGGCGGCGGCGGGCCCATCGATGTCGACACGCCAGTAAACGAGAGCGACGACCTCGTGAGTCTCGACAAGTTGTCTCAAATCCTCGACGAAAGTGCGGCCGAAGGGGCGGTACGTGATTGATCTCACTCTCCCTCGGTTTACGGACCACGTAGGCGCTCGGGATCGCGTCGTACCTGGACACGAGCGCCGAGACGGCCAAGTTGCTCGTCTGTTTTGGCAAAGCCACGTCATTTGCTGGGAGTACCGTATCCGGATACATCAGCTCGATCGAAGGGACGTTGAGCGCGGGGTTGGAGCCACAGTGGCGCGACACCAAACCGACGCTTGCGTCGATCGTGACCAAGGAAGTTGAGTTGGGTGTGGCCACGACTGGTGGAAAGAAGCATCCGTCAGTGAGCCGGTACGCGATCCGATATGACGCGCCGGCGTCATGGACGAATGTAGGAGTATCTTGCGGTTGATTTGGTTTCTCGATTTCGTCGAGACGATCTTGCGTGTCTTGATTGAAAGCCCAACGGATGACCTTGGCCACGGCGTCTCGAAAGGTATTGCGATATCAAGACTATCTTGTAGACTGATATGCGAGTAGCCTACGAAGCAACGCTCGGGACGCGCCACCCGTGGCTCATTCGCAAAGGCGTGATGACGGCGTTGAGTTCGTGTCCGACGCGACCGGCTGTCTTGGCGCCCATGGTCTCGAAGCAAGCCAATGTGCTGACCCACCTGGGTGAGATCCGAGAGCAAATGAAGGTCGTGATCGAGCACGCGCGGACGCTCTTGGCCGAGAAGGAGTTGCTCGACATCAAATAATAAACCATAAAATTGTCGACGAGTAACCGACAGAGTGAAACCCCCATGACGAATGCCGCGGCGATGGCGGCGGCCGTCGAGCTGCCCGCCAATTTGGACCGCATGGACATCCATGTCGCGGCCCTTCCACGTGTCATGCACCTCGCCAAGGACACGAAACCGCTGCGTTGCATGACGCATTTTAACCAACCAATCCATCTCTTCCAGCCAAACAGACACATCGTTCCATCCTCTACGTACACCAAGTGGGCCGCGGCCCAGCTGTGCGAAGACCCGCGCTTTCGGTACGTTGGAATGTGCTTGGAATGACTGAAGTCGACAGGATCTTGCATTTGAACGAGAGCGATGCCACCGACTTGGTGCGGCAGGAATGGCGCACGCACATGGTGCGGTCCGTCTACCAAGCGCGGCTGAATCCCCATGAGATCCTCGACGGACCCGTCGTTGTGCGCTCGCGCAACGGCGTCGTCCGCGTCCAGCTCGCCCTAGACGGCAACGACGTCGCGGACGCCATTGCGACGGTGACCAAATCCCCCACAAAACGCAAAGCCCACAAGAAGAATCTACACCAGAAGCGTCCATGATGGTCTTAGCTGTGTCGAAAGAGCGTGATGCACTTCTTGCCGACGTTGAACTTGATAAAGTTCTTGCTCTCGTATGTGAAGGACGTCTTGTACTCGGACCCGACGATGCAGTGCCACGTTGGGCCATACTTTTCCTCGAGCCATGTCTTGAGATGCTTGGAGATTTCCTTCTCCTCGGAGAATTGTTCCATCGCGACTGCCGCCTGGTTCAAGACGTCGCTCTACCAAACATCAGTCCCAGGGTTGATCATGGACATCGTACCTTCATGTCTCCATGTTCATCCACTAGAAAACAAAGAAGATGAGATGTGCGTGCTCGTTTGCACAGCAGGACTTACTGTCGGTCTCGAGCTGCTTGTTGTTCTCGCGGGTCGTCATTGCGGCGCGGCGGGGATTTTTCAAAAGTCGCCGAATGTGGAATCTTCTCGTGTTCTCTGATTGGTGCGATATTATCCAATGGCATTGCAATTGATTTTGCGTTTGATTGGCTGAATTTTGTCAAATCAGAAACGTCTCACTTGGATTGGCTTTAAATCCAAAGAAAAGACCTTTTGAAGAGTTTTGATTCGCTAGCTGCTTGTATTTTGGGCCAATATAATTTCCATGAATTTTCTAGAAGGATTTTTATTTTAGCCAATCATAGGCTCTGAAACCCCTCTCAACCCATAAAAATCAGCGGCATCACTTATACAAAACATAGCATAATAATTTGACGTTCGGGGCCACAGAATGGTTGTCCCCAGCCTTCAACGCCAATAAAATCTTGACTGCATCATGCTCGCCCGCCAAGTCCTTACCAAAGGCCGCGCCATCATCGGCGCCGCCGCGTTGAAGCGCAACTTCGTCCGATCCAGCTTGGTCATGAATGAAAAGAAGGAAGAAGGTGAAGCCGCCGCTGCGTCGACCGAAGAGCCCGCGGCCGCCGACGCCACGTCGACCGAGGACCCCGTGGCCAAGTTGCAAGCCGAAATCGCCGACCTGAAGACCAAGAACGCCGATTTGACCGACAAGGTGTTGCGCGCGCTCGCCGATGCCGAAAACGTCCGCCGCATCTCCCGCACCGACGTGAACAACGCCCGCGAGTTCTCCATTTCCAAGTTTGCCAAGAGCTTGTTGGACGTCTCGGACAACTTGAAGCGCGCCCACGAGAGCATCTCCATCGAAGAATTGTCGCCCGACCATAGCCTCGCCGCGATCAAGACCCTCCACGAAGGCGTCGTCATGACCGACAAGGAATTGCAAAAGGTGTTCCATTCATTTGGCATCGCCGCCGTCGGCGAACCCGGTGACAAGTTTGACCCCAACTTCCACGAAGCGTTGTTTGAATACCCCGACGAGTCCAAGACCCCCGGCACCGTGGGCCAAGTCATGAAGGTTGGCTACACGATCCACAACCGCTGCTTGCGACCTGCCCAAGTCGGTATCGTCAAGGCGTCCAGCTAGAGGCCCGTCGCCTGTTGTTGTTCATAAATAGACTTATCGAATGCACGCAAACGACGAAAAGTCCACAGTCGATGGTTCGGGCGCGGCGTCCAAGCCCAGGAGCGCCGTCTGCCGCGGGGCAAACACTTTGACTTGGCGGATGTGCGTGTCGCGCCCATTTTGGTGCATGCCCGTGACGGAGATCTGGAGAAAGAACGTGCGCAAGGGTTTCTATGTGCATCACGAATCGGTGGTGCATGAGCGAAAGAGAGACATGTACCTCGAAGGCCGCGGCGCCAGACACAACGGTCTGTGTCAATGGAATCGTGACCCAGCCGTTCGGTTCGGCGATCGTGTGGGCCTTGATGTCCACGAGGTCGTGAAAGGTTGTGCCCGCGCGAATCATGAGCATCTTGGGGGTGTAGCTTTCGTCTAGTTTGTAATCCAAGTAGAGCGCGACTTCACGGATTGTCATCTTCTTGTGGAATTGAATGTTGATGAGGTGCGGCTGGGGACCATCCGACTGCCAGTATGTGTCCATGTTGTCTACGGGTGCTCATGAGAATGGAAGGGGGGATTGGATTCGCACCGTCGCGGAGTTGATGCACGCCATTCCCAGGCTTGGCTGACGAAAGCGTCCACACCGCTTCGTCGCCAATTTCGCGCTTCCGCATGCTGCAATTCGAAATTCATGGATTCGAATGCGTGATGGATTTCATCAATTGCACCTTTGCAGTGGCAAACACTTGGAATTTGTATGGCAAATCATTTATATTTCGACCATTGGCGTTGTGAAATCCGGATGTATCCGGATACAACCCACTGCCGAAATTTGTTTATTCATCGTCCAAGAAATAAAAACACGGCCGCAGAATGAGCGAGCCGACGTCGTCGCTGCCCGTGGACGAAGCTGAATCCAAGCGCGCTGCCGCCACTACCGCCAGCGGCAATGGAAGTGCCGTTTCATCGCCGACTGTCGTTCCTGCCTCCATCTCGTTGGACGTAACCAACAGCGCCGAGGCCGCACGATCGAGCCAGCCCCCGCGGTTGAAATCGCAGTCGTCCGCGTCGGCGTCCGCCTTGGTCGCCTGCGATGTGATTGCCACCTCGTCTCCGCGCCATCAATCATCCGTGTCCTCGCCGCCCACGTTGTCTACGCGGGCCAATTCCTTCACCAAGGCGTCGCCGCACGACGTGCATCTCTCGCCGGCCATGGAGTGGCGCAACAAGAGCGTCTCGTGCGACGCGCTGCGCGGGTTTGAAACGTCGCGGAAGACGTACATCGACCCAGGCCAATCGGCGGACCGGCGGTACTGGGAACTCTTTTGCCAGGAATTGCAGTCGGGGCGGGACCAGAACCAACGCGTGCTCAAATTCTTCACGTTGAAGGTGCAAGCCGACTTGGCCTATGCCGAGAGTCTGCGGCGATTGCGCATTGCGCTTGAGGTGGATGCATCGTCGGCAGCGGCGTCCAAGAATCTCCAAGCCGCGTCGTCCTGTGAGCGGTCATTGCTGGCCCTGGGTGAGAACCAACAACAGTTGAGCGAGAAGATTGAGACCTTTACGAACGCTGTCCAGCGCGACGTGATTGTTCGTCCATTGCAAGAGATGGTGCGTTCGCTCGTTCGCTCGATTGTTTGTTCGCTCAATCGGTCAATCGAACCATGTAGATTGCCAAGTACGAGGAAACGGCGAATGCCATGCTTGTGGAAGGCGACGCGCTCGATCAATTGCTCCATGTGACCCAGCGACGCGTCCAAGAAGCGTTCGCTGCCTACGACGGCCTCTTCCGTGACATGGAGCGACTTCGCCTCGCGCGCGACGCGCCAGAGCGGCAGCAGGCCGCCGCCATGACCGATCTCTGGCTCGCGGAAATGACGTATGGCATCCACGTCAAGAAATTGCAAAGCGTGCGCGTCGAGTATGTCAAAGGCATGGCCAATCTCTTCCTTCAATTCAAGGTACATGTCCCTCGGTTTAAGGACGAGTGCTTGTATCGATTCGACCTAGACACTTGAAGTCCTCCGCGTCTCGGTCACGCAGTCGGCGCTCGATGTGTTTCTCCGGAAACAAAAACTGATTTTCGAGGAATTGGGCAATTCGACGGCTGAGCCCTTGGGCATTGTGCAGGTCCGTGGCCATAGAATAATTCCATCGTAACCTCGTGTATAGAAAATGGACCCCGAAAAGGACTTGATTCAAACCATTCGTCGCATTCCGCGCAATGTACGCACTCGACTTTATCCATTCTCATTCTCTCTAGAACACGGCGTTGGCGTTGGCGGCCGATGCGCAGGAAACCAAATTTTTCGCATCGTTTCGGTCGCCGTTGACGAGTCCCCTCGTACGTTACCAGTGTCTTTTTCATATGTTTGTTACGGCGCGTGTGGTAGTTGATTCGCTGTGGCTTTCTCAAGTACCAAGTCAGTTCGACAATGTTCAAGTCGTGGAAGGATATGTTTGGTGTCGTGACCCAAGACCGCTTTTTTCACGTGTTTGAGATGGACCAAAAGCCCGTGCACAAGAGCATGAACGAATTTATCCTCGAGTCGATGCCGACAGGCGGCGACGACGGCGTCAAGTGCCAACCGTTTGGGTCGATCTATCTCCCGAATTGCCGCCTCACGATTGCCAAGGGCGCGTCCCCGACGTTTGAAATCAACGAGGTCGGACACCCTGTTTTTGTCGCGTGGCTCACCCTCTTTTTGTCGCGTAGGCCGTCGCCTCCACCGGACTATTCAGCGTCTTCAAGACCGAAAGCACCAAGCGGCACATTTTCCAATGTGTTTCGCAACCGGATTTGGTCGATTGGGTCGTCGCGACGAAGCGGTTGATCCCTGACCCAATCAAGGCGCCGTCGTCGTCGTCGTCGTCCCGCCATTAATATTAAAATGAGATATTATTTTATTCCCGCGACGCATCGTCCTTAGCCGCCGCGACGATGCGCGTAAACTTGGTCACGTGGAATTGGACCTTGCAGATGGGGCATTGGATCGTCCCGCCCGGCTGCTCGAGCTTTTTCCAGCAGCGCACGCAGCACAAATGGCCACATGGCGGCGCTTGGGTCGTCTGCACAATGTCAAAGCAAATGCTGCACTGCGGGTTGGCCACGGCGACTTTTTGCTGCCGGCGCAGCGCATGGGCTGCCAACGGCGCTTTCCGCTTCTTGGTCAAGCTTTCCAACTGGTACATGGCTTGCGTAACGGACCGCGGTGGCAGGAGCGGCAAGATGCGGTCCCGCAGCGACGGAAACGGTGCCAAGAGGTCGCCAATCCGGTCCACGTGGGCCTTGGGGTCCCGCATGCACACGACCAGTTCTGTCATGGCGTCGTCCGTTAGCATGTCCCGCGCTTGCGCCACGAGCAATTGGAGCGAGGCGACGGGGTTTGATGTCTTTTCGTCGGCGGCCTGCGACATGATGGTGGCGTTGGGGCGTAGTTGAGTCGGCGGCACGAATGACTGCCCATCCCCGATGGCCACTTGACTGGCCAAGACGTCGTCTGGTCTGGCCTCGTTGATTGGCTGATGGCTTGGCGCCTTGCTCATCAACGATTTGGGCGGGACAAATGCTGTGGTCGGCATGCTTTTGCCGGGTTTGACAGGAGCAGCGGCATTTGTCGCAGCAGCCTTGGACGTCGCTTCTCTTTCGCGGTTGAGTTTAAAAAACCGCGTGAGCGATCCATGGGCTTCGCCTACACATGATTTTGTCACGGAAATGGAATAAAAAGACGCAAAAAACGCGGACGTACCATACGAAGCCACGGTATGGACAAACGGTTGTAGCCATTTCGAGAGCGTGCCCTTTTGTTGACCGTACGAAAAGCGCTCGTCCAAGAGAATGATCGCACCTGATACAATAATATTGTGTCTGTCACGACACGAGCACACGGTACCGTAATCATGACGATGACGAATGACCCGTCCAACGGCTTGGTTCACGGCGCGAGAGGCTTGTTGGACGTACCACTGGTTGCCGCCCAATTTCTACCCGACCCAAATAAAAATCAGCACGATCGCCGCCTCAAATGTCGTACCATTTCGCCCGGCGCCACGACTTGGTTGTCGAGAAATTGTTTCTTCAGGACAATCTTGGGGTCCTTTGTGGGCGGAAACGGGAGGCCCGTGATGACAACCGCGCGGCCATTTTCGTTGGAAAAATCAATGCCTTCGCTCACTTTGCCGCGGCAGACGGCGAAAAAGGTCGCGCCCGGCGGGTGATCTCGAATCGTGTCGTGGTACTCTTGGACAATCCCGGCGAATTCAAGGCGGTTCTTTGGCTCGACATAGATGGTCTATGATGCCAGATCAAAATATGCGATCGTGCAGCCCTACCTTGAGCGCTGCCAAGCGGTCCCAAATCGTGCTTCCGTTAGTCTGCCATTGGTTGACGCAATGCTCGAGGATCGAATAGGATGGAAAGAAAACGAGGAGACCATTGGGCACGAGCCGCGTGATGTTGATCAACGTGTTTCCGAGCTCGGCAGCATATTCAGGTGAATTGCGGAATTCGTAGCTCGCGTTGAGTTTCTTGCCTGTGACGCCGACGCCGACGACGCCGACCCAAACTTGCGAGCCATCGATGACATGGGTATTCTCGAGTCGAATGGGAAATGGGATGCCCAGCTCCTTGACTGTCGTTTCAAGTGGCGAGAGGGTGCCACTACACAAACGTCGCGACGTCAACGACGGGTTGGTGGTGTCGTTGGTCAACCTCGTGAGAATGATGTTGTGGACATTGTTGCCCATGATTTCGTGCATGGCGACACCGGGATGGAGACACCAGTAATGAAACATGCGCTGTGTCGACGTGACGGGGCGGTTGTAGTTGTGACGTGTGCGGGGCTGGTGTACTTTTCTACAGTGCGTCAACTATGTGTTTGGATGGAATGATGACGCACTCTTCTTGAATGTGCACGCGGTACAAACTGGCCGCCTACAGTATCATAATATGGATATATATCATTTCGATTGTGGGACGCACCGCTTGGTGGTTTTCCTTGTCGCGGTAAATCGTGCGGAGAAACGTGAGCAATTGATCGAGTTTCGAGTTGCGCGGATTGCTCTGGGCGTAATCACTCATGGCTTCGATCACTTGTTCCGTGATCGTCAACACCATCGACGCCGTGTCGAACGAAATGTTGAATTGTTTGAAGAATTCAAAGATAAACGCCCCCGGCTAGGCAACATGGTTGTCATCAAGCGTATGCAGTGGTCTTTCTCACCTTGGTACACCCACCTGCATCGTTGAGGGGGAAATTATTGAGACCCGAGTGAATCTCGAGGAGGAGGTTCTTGAGCGTGATGGCCGACTGCAAGAAAACGTCACTTGCCGTCGTCAAACCAATCCAAACCTGGGAGTTCAAATACGTGTCTTCGTTGGGGTGGATGCGACCCGCAGTGATGTGTTCGTAGCACTCGTCGACTTCTTTGATGCATCCTTGAACGTCGAGAGACGACAAGCTGTACGACGCTGCTTCCGTCGCGACAGATTCCTACGACATGTCAGCATCATGGCAAACACATAAGTGATGACATACGACGTTGTGTGCTTCGTCAAAAATCAACACTGCGTTTTCAAGCGTCACGCCAAGACTCTGCCGCACAAATGGTTCGACCAAGTAGTTGTACGGCATAAAGACAATGTCGGCGGTCGCGAGCATGTCGCGACTAAAGTAGAACGGACACACCTACATTGAGTGTGACGACGCACATGTTTCGGTGACAAAGGCATACCTCCCGCGTCTCCATGGTCGTCACGAGCTCCTCAATGTCCATGATGGGGACGCTCGTGGAGCTTCGCTTGGTTTTGCCCTGGTTGTCAAAACCAGTCTTGTACCGACACCTAGACCACATATTGGATCTTGCATGGCGCTGACCAAGGGTACTTACTTTTGCGCGCGAACGGCCTGCCGACACGTGTGGTTTTGCTGCGTCCCCCGCATCATGGAAATTTCGGGATGGACACAGAGGTGTTCGCGGGAGCCGAGGATTGCAATCTTGGGCTTGTACGCCGTCTGCTTGAGTTCCTTGACCACTTGCTTAAGTTGAGAATGCGTGCGGGACGCATAGATGATCTTGGGTAGCTTCTTGGCCTCTTCTTCGTCGGCTTCGGCCGTGTCGGGCTGATCTTCGTATTGCACCTTGTTCTTCCGCCGTTCGATTTGAAGTTGCTTCTTCCGATGGAGGCGCCACCCGAGCGTCGCACAGAGTAGACACAGCGTCTACGTGAATGACATGAGTTCTTGATGGAGACGCATCGTTCGATTATGGAGATGCTCACGAACCTTCCCAGTGCCGGTGGGACTCTCCAGCAGTGCGTTCTGCTTGGTCTGCAACGAGCGGATGACCTTCTCCATGTAGATCAACTGAGAGTCATACGGCTGAAACGGAAACTCCACGGGGATTCCGCAAATGTTGAGCGTCGGCATCTTCGTCGGCACACCGTCGTCGTTCAAATTCCAACATGTGCGAAAAAGGAGGGAAACCTTTCTGTGGAAGCTGAATTCAAGCAATGTGATTGGATGGAAATACACCAATCAAACAGGTATTATGTCGAATAGATCATGCCATTGGCTAAAAAGAGATAAATCGAATGCAGCGCATTGATTGGGTACATTTGAAACCACCAGACAACAGGGAGGCATTGGGCCATTGAATTAACACTTTCAAAGGCACATGCTACTGTGGCAAATCATGGGCGAGTTCCCCCCTCTCCACCACGGAGTACAACAAACCCGGAATACGAACCTTCCAAGTGAGATGATTGGGAAAACATTGCATATCTCGTACGTGGCTCGATGATGAGACAGGAGAGGCCTCTTCATGACTCTCTTGTCTCGTTGGCATGTTCATGTCCAACGGTGGAATAGCGACTGCCAACGGACCAACGAAACACGACTTGGTGAAATTCTATTTTGATGCACCAATGATCCACAAAATGAAATTACATTTTTGATGCATCAATTAGCCAAAGTTATCACGCCTCGGTGAAACTGTGCATTCGAAGCGGTGGCCCAGCCAAATCATCCAACAGAAAGGCTTGCACGAGCACCGGCTCCTCGGGAATTTGCAATCGTTGTGCCATAGTGGGTCCCAATCGCACAAACTGAGGCGATTGTCTGACCGCTCGATCTCGATTAATGTCACCATAGACTTCGAAGTCACCATCACCGGGCCAGGCCACGTGCCCAAGTTCACCGCGAGGCAAGGCACAGTTGCCTCAGTCGAGATACGCCTTGGAACTCTCGAGTCGATCTAGAACGGGGCACAAAACAAGGAGCGGATCACCTTCGGAGCAATTGAATCCTTCGTCCGCCAGTCGAACGAGGGTCTTTCCGACATCGTTGGCGCAGTAGGCTGCCACGATGTCGTCGCGCAGGCCCCAGCTTTTCAAAATCGACGCTACGACGATTCCCACGCTTCATCCCCGACAACGCAAGCTTCTTCCCGTTGGGCATTTCTTTCAATTCGGAGATGGCCCTGCCTGTCCCATTTTTGTCACTTCAACCATCTCAGAGGACTACCTCAAACACAATTGCGGAGCCATTGGAAAATATGCCCAAAATAGAAGCCTGGATGATGCAAGGGGGTACTCCGTGTATATTCACTCACGTACACGGACGAAGCCGTAGCGTCCATTTTGAAATGCTGGGCCGTTAGTACCCACTTTGGCACAACGATTTCAAATTGTCGACCAACCGTACATCAGCACGACGCTTGGAGTTTGCCACCGCTCCTGGTATTGTTGTCACACCGTACATAATGAGCGAGATCATTTCAAGATCTCAACGTTGCATTGCATGCCTGTGCGAAGCCTCGATGCGGCGGACCACAACCGCATCATCAATACCACCAAAGACTTCCAAGTCGGGCAGGTAAAACACAGAGCAATCACATTTCCATTGAAAGAAATGCCCAACGGATAGATTGAAGTGGAGAAGATTCGATGGGACGATTGAATGAAGAGACAGTCGATCCCAGTATGGTACAATACTTCAATCTCGTTGACTCTCTTCAACCTTGAAAGGCATGTTCTTACGGGACATTGAAAATGACATCGAAATGTGTCACGAGTGATGAGATGGTCTTCATTGATCCTTGGAGGGATGATTCCCTCATGCAGGGAGCATGAACTTGCTTTGGCAGTGGCATCATTTTCATTTCACAAGGTCGCGATTGAATAGGGTACATGAATGAAGTGCAAGATTGGACTGCAATCGTATCTCAGTTCAATGTTGATGTCTTAGCACGTTGTCTCCACTTCAATCTCTCTTGCCAGGCTGGGTGATCCCGACGGAACCGACCATTGTTTCTTTTGCGCAATACTTCCGTCTCCGCCATGAGAGTGCTCTCGCTTCTCCTTCCTTTCGTCGCCTTGACTGCCTTCTTCCACGACGCCCATGGCGCCATCAACTCGGACATGAGCGCTGCCGACGCCCGTCGCGAACTACAACGTGCTCAACCCCGTAACCTCGCGGCACAACCCAAGGACAACGGCCCGATCCTTGACCAAGTCCGCGCCTTGCGATCGACTGCTGACGACTCTGACGTCCGCCGCACTCTGCAACAGAAGCCACCCCCGCAACCTGACTACCGCCGTGCTCTCCAACAGAAGCCGCCGCCGCAGCCAGACTACCGCCGCGTTTTGCATGAGGAAGCGTACGACTCGCCCGAAGTGATGGCCGAACGCGTCTTGAAGGCCGCCGCCGACTCGTGGTATAAGGAAATGCGATCCCTCGACGCCGCCGCTCCGTTCTCGTTCCGTCATCTCCGTGACGAAAGCGGCGGCACGTTTGGCGCTGAAGCCTAAGTCACATGCCTTGCAGGAGTCAATGGCGTCCATGTGCATTTCGCCTCCTAGTTGTGGCTATAACAAGTTGAGCAATTTATGTACTATTCATCTTCAAGATGAAATCACTCGCTGAGTCTTGGTCAACAGGAAGCATATCGTTGGACACATACGTTTCAACGTTCACCAACACCGTCGAACGGTCAGCGCAGGAGTTTGAATCAAGTTGACGCAAGCGAATCAGGCAGCGGTGTGAAACAAGAAAAACCGATTCCATTACACAACTTGACTGCTGGCACCGAGCATTCGGTGCACCAATATCCGAGGTAAGAGATAGTGATTGCTCCGAGTCATCGTTCGATCCTCGAAAATCTTTTCTCGATCTTACAGCCCCCAATACCCTTGGGATTATGGCTTTGAGCTCCTAGGACCACCCCTTCGACCAGCGGGTGGCCCTGGTTTGATGGTACTTGTATATTTGTTGACAACCTTACGAGATTTCTTGACACTGGTCTCAATTTTGCTACTCCCTGAGTATTTTTATGCCTCACAACAAATACAGTGTAGTTAGTATCCTACCTGATTGGACTATATTCTACATGATCGCCACCAGCCTTCAGCATTTTGTACCATGACAATCCTGCCAGCCTTGACGTCTTACAGTTAAACAGTTCTTCTAACATCGACCTTGGTGACACGACTACCCTCTTCACACCTCCATCTTCAACCTCCACTTGCGACGTGTCACGTCCTGGTAAACTACATTATCCGTGTGGGGTCACCCGAGTAAGTGACGAGTAACGCCTTGTCAACCACCGTCAACCACCCCAATACAAGGACAGTACCCTGGCATTCAGGCTGAGCACCTAAGTCAATGTATGGCTCTCGTGCATTAGGCGCTATCTATTTCCTATTCTTACAACATAGCCTGTGAGATCATTGAGCGACACGCCCTGCAAGTTCCTCCATGAACAGTCGCAGATGTTGGCGGACACAAGCCGTCTCACGCTCGAATGCAATAACGGTGCATCAAAATTGCATAATAGCAATCTCATACCATGTGGCGATCCAGTCGAAATAGGTTTTATAAGTAGAACAGGCCTCGTCAGGGAAGCGGCACGGCGCAAGCGCCTACCTGCCGCTTTTCCCGACGAGATAAATATAATCAATCCCTTTTTCATGGGCTCGCAAAGGCACCGCCTGCACAAAATTATACACCCGACCTCCGCTACGCTACGGTGGGCGCAATTTGTGGGCGGATGCTCTGTCGTCGCTCGCATGCTTGATGTCTACGCACGAGCATGACAAGCGCGAGCGACCAAGCACCCTTTTTCATGGAAAGACTGGGGCTCGCAAAGGCACCGCCTGCACAAAATTATACACCTACGCTACGGTGGGCGCAATTTATGGGCGGATGCTCTGTCGTCGCTCGCATGCTTGATGTTTAACTTTGGGAGGTTATTTTCAACGACCAAGCACAACTTAAAAGTTGTGCTCCTGTATGTATCCTCTGTACTTCTACTGTACTCCACGATATATCTTATCTATGATCAGCAAACTACAAGTGAACTATTTCGTACAGATTATATTGACTAATCAACCTCCTACAATGTTGGTTATTCAATATAAACAGGCACAGGCACTGGGCGTTACAAAATGCACCTTAGCTTAGCTTCGGTTGAAGAAGATAAATCTTCGATATACTTCTTCCCTCGGAATTTCCATGGATATGTTGAATCAAATTAACGAATGTCCGAGATAAAGTATGGGCATTACTCAAGTTCCCCATTGCTCCTTGCAAACATGGGCATGCTCGTGGATATATCAGCCCATATTCAAAAGCACATGGACAATTGTGTTGTTGCAATGGTGGCATCGGCAGTAGATGGAGCTCACGTCTCCTCGCATTTGTGCCATCGAAGATCGTCAGCGCATCGCCGGCGTCGCCCACGCAGGCTTGGGCCGTCTCGCCACCGGCACACAAGACCGAGTGGGAGATCGAGTTGGGGCTTGCGACCTTGGCGTACACAAAGGCGCAATCTGTGTTGGCCCACACGGACGACGAGGTCTCCATCAAGCCATTGTTGACTTTGGTGCCGTCGCCGAGCTGGCCCCAGCCACGGAGCGTCGCAGCCTCGTTGGCGTCGACGACGTCCCAGGAGAAGGCGGCGGGGGCAGCGGCGCTCGGGTGCGCGAGTTGGATGAGGCCGACGTCGTTGGCGTGGGTCACGGCGTCAAAGGCGGGATGCACGACCGTGTGGGCCACTTGGATCGATTCGGTGTTGGTCGTGTTGAGGATGACGGAGGCTTCGACGGCGGCAAAGTTGATAGAATGAGCCAAGCACGAGGCCGTGGTGAGGACAACGGAGGGCGCGATGAGGTGGCCGACGCACGTGACGCGGCCGTTGGGGTCGGCAGTGAGGGCGACAGTGTAGGGGGCGTGGGCCGGGGGAATGGTTTCGAAGCCAAGCCAGAAGAGTAGGCATTGGCAGTGGCGATGGCCGTGGCGAGGAATGCTAGGGACTGGACCATGGTGCTGCGAGTGGGGGAGTAGTGTCCAATGAAACAATGAGACGATGAACGAGGAGGTGGTTGCCACAGGCGACATTGCAGGATTGAAGAATTGACCTTGGTGTGTTGCCCAGTATCGCTTGATTGAGAAAGATGGCGAGACGGTGTCGACTTTGCACATTACACTACTGTCTGTCGTAGTGCAATGTCCTGTTTTGACACCGTCTTTTAATTTACCCAGCTAAGCTTGCCTGATGAGCTAATGATGCACTGTAAATCCATTTGAAGGTTCTTGTGGTTGCTTGCGATTGAAGTTGATGGCTCTAGCTGCCAGTCACTTGGTCATGTGAAGGGCAATGGCTGCATTCGGGAAACATGTTGGGTGCATATTCTTGTCGCACTTGCACTACAAGTACCTCTTGGTTGACGCATTGGCCCCCTCGGAATGCGGATGAAGGAAAGAAAACACGGTGTTGGGACGTGTGATTTGGACCGAGAAGCGTGGCAACAACACTGAGCTCACTCTTGTTCAAATCATGAATTGAAATTAAATCAAGGGTATTTGGCGAGGTGTTGAGGCCTCCCCCACTCGGGGACCTCCTCGAGGAATGTGGTGGGGGATTGTAGAGCCACACCATGCTGCAATCTTGTAAGGCCAAGCACTTTGCTATAAATCAGGGGAATCGCTCACGAATCGCTCACCCTCACCTTGTTTATCACCAAATGATTGACGACGGACTTTGCCCTTAGGCAGCGTTTGGTGTTGTCAATGGGAATACTAGTAACTGTTGCTTGTGCTGCCGTTGACGCGGGTCGTTTGTTCGCAAAAATACGACGATCGTGTCAAACGATGCCTTATACTGGATCAGGTATACCCATAGTGAAACACTGATGAAATATCCATTGGTGACGTTTCAGAACCTCAAGTTCGACGTCGATGGCCTCTCAAACCCATTGCTTGCTACACCAACCAAATCGTCGAGCTACGTCCATCCATCATGATGAGCTTTCTCTTCAGGGCCAAGGGTTACTTTTCTGCTCCCGTCGACAAACAATACAACATGACGGGGGCCATGTCTCAGGCACCTTGTCGACGCGAGCTTCATTCGAGTGAAACGGTGCGTCAAAAGCTCAATCTCTTTGTCATGTCATGGTAGCCGTCGTGCTCACCGTGTTGGGAAAGGAAGAGGTCCACTGGCTCACAGGGACCGGGGGCATCGTCAAATGCATGCCGCCCCCAGCATGTTGTTCACCACGTCGTTCAACCTCAGCCCGTGTCTCGACACAAACATCTAGATGGCATTGGCACCTATTGACCAAGATACGCCCGGGCAATACGCCAAAACTCTTTCAGTACCAAATTCCGCCCATCCACCCAAGCTCGTACGACGACCACAACAACAATCCAAGATCGACTACTCGATCCACGGTACGCTCCACATCCAAGGCCTCTTAAACCTCAAGCGCTGTCAACGTCTCATGGTCTACGCGCCCCTCGTCGGCACCAACCTGCGCCAGTAGGTCGCCGCGAAGCAGCAAACAGTTCGGTGTTTGTGTTGCTTCAATCGGGTGTTTGTGTGGTCCTCCAAGATTGAGTTGCAAAATGACGCAAAGCACAGCGCATTTTACAAAGCAAGCTTGTCGAACGCGGCAAATAGCAACGCCTATGGTCGAAGCGAGGCATCGATTGCAAACAAATGTGTCCCGACTTGCGACATCCTTTAGATGCTACGACAGAGCATGCGCCCATGAATTAAAGCCCACGATGGACTTGGAGGATCGACATTGCTCCCTCTAGGCAACATTACCAAGTGTGTCTCGGACGACCCTAGCCTGTACCGACAAAGTCAAGAGTTCTCGCGGAGCGACTTGTATTCTTAGTAACGAAGGAGCCCAGTCCTGCAAAATCTCAATGAGATATGTTTTGGTCAATACATTACAAAGTGACTTGTCGACACGTTCGCACACAATCGATTGAACAATCGCGCACTCTTAGGGGGCGGCGGCGCGATGGACTCTCTCGCGGAGGCCGCGGAAGGAGAATGGGGCGCGGAAGGAGAATGGAGTGTTCTTGAGGCGTCTCTCCATCATGTCGTACTTGGTCAAGCCGCGGCGCTCGTCGTTGTCGCCGACGGGAGCCCAAAAGGCCGTCAAGGCGCGGCGGTAGTTTCGCACGAGTGCTGCCGTCAAGGTGCGTTCATTTTCTTCGCTCGTACGACGCTCCAATTCGGGTTTCTCTTCATGAAGGGCACGGTCGCCTTCTTCGTCACTCAATTCTCGCGAATACGTGTCGTAGGAGACAAAGTTGCCCAAGACACGGCTGGCTTCGTCGGCAACGTAGTTGTTCGCACCATGGAGTTCGCGGCGGGCTTCGTCGGCAGCGTAGTTGTTCGCGCCATGAAATTCGCGATGTCCCGTAAGGGTGATCGCGGGGTTGGAGTTGGTGGCATTGGTCTCGTGGAAGAGGGTGGCAAGTGCGACGATGGGAAGGACGGGCGAAAGCACTTTCATGATGATGGAGTTTGAGGTGGAGTGAGGGGTGTTGAGCAAATGGAACAATGACCTTGGTGTTCGTGCTATCCAAGTCGGAGAGGTTGAAGCGACGAACACAGTTTGGTGGTCTGACGAACGCACGACGAGCTGCAACACTGCAATGCCTCAATATGGATACCCTTAATGGACGGCTTCCGAAACCTGCGCAACTCAAATTTTGAGTCGCTCTCGACGTATTTTTATCCGAACAAAATATGAATATTATTCTGACGGTGGAGATTTCATGCCGCCAAAACCGGTTCAATTTTGAGACGACGAACAGAACAAAATGTGAGTGTTGGCTTGCAGAACGGTTGGTGTTCCAGCCACAGCATCACCGTGCGGCCTTCCGCGCCGCTCATATCGCGTCGCCAAGTCACAACGACGCTTGGAAGATGACGCACACGGCCAGGCTCGAGGTCCGCCCTCGAGCCTAGCCGTGTTTTGATGCTTCCGTTGCCGTGCTGTCCACGACCACTACACTACATATGCCATCACGCACGAGTTCTTGAAGCCAAGAAATGCACGAGATGCAGTTGCCTCGTTGAAGTGTTGTGGAGGCGATCTGATTCTGATTCTCATGGCAGTTACACGCCGCGAGTTCTCTTGGAGTTCAACGTGGAGGATCGTTCCGTCGACGAGCAATCATGCTTGCTTCACAAACACGTCGTTGTCCAATTGCTGTTTCACTTAATTCTATCTCCCCAGTTGGTCAATGGCATCGAAACACTTTGGCATCAGAATGAACGAAAGAAAGTGGCGATTAGTGATATACTTGGTTTCTGTGCCGTCGTAAAATTTCCCTGTACCGGAAATACATTTTGAGGGCTCCCTGGGTGTTCTTTGGACCTTTGGCATGCTCCATCTGTGTTGGCATCTGATCTTGACCTGTGTCCACTCGTCTGCATCGCGGCAACGACGTCGTCCCAAACTATTAATAATGCAGCACTAGCTTCGTGGGCGTTGCTAAACAGGCCTCCACACGCCTTCAACTTAAAACACTCGATTGAGACTACGACGTCCAAGTCAATTCTATTCCACGGGTCAATTGAATGTCAATTGTCATTTTCACGGAATGCTCTGGAGCCCCATTGCAATGTTCTCGTACGGTTGTGTGCGCTAGTTGAAGGGTATCCACATTGAGACATTGCAGGGTTGTAGTCAACTGGACGTTCGTCAGACCACCATCTTGTTCATCGCTTCTCTCCGACTTTGATAGGAACGACCACTCAGGTCATTGTTCCTTTTACTCAATACCCTCCACGCCTCCATCGTCATGAACGTGCTCTCGCTCCTGCTTCCCATCATCGCACTTGCCGCCCTCTTCCACGAGACCGCTGCCGATGAAGCCCGCCGTGCCTTGAAAAACTCTGTTTCGGATGACAAGGTTTGGCCCAGCCGCGAACTCCAAGGTTCGCATAACTACGCTGCCGATGAAGCCCGCCGTGCCTTGAAAAACTCTGTTTCGGATGACAAGGTTTGGCCCAGCCGCGAACTCCAAGGCTCACATAACTACGCTGCTGATGAAGCCCGTCGTGCCTTGGGCAACTCTGTTTCGGATGACAAGGTTTGGCCCAGCCGCGAACTCCAAGGTTCACATAACTACGCTGCTGATGAAGCCCGCCGTGCCTTGAAAAACTTTGTCTCCTACGACATGTATTCGCGAGCGTTGAGTGACGAAGGCCACCGTCAAGGCGTTGAAGAAGACAAGGAGCGCCGAACGAGCGAAGAAGAAGTAGAATATTTTCGCCGTGCCTTGACAGCCTTTTGGGCCCCCGTCGGCGACAACGACGAGCGCCGCGCCTTGACCAAGTACGACATGATGGAGAGACACCTCAAGGCCCCATTTTCCTTCCGCCGCCTCCGCATCGCGCAGCCGGTGCCGTCGCCCCCTAAGAGTGCGTGACCGGCCACCGTGTTCAGGTCTGCGTCTCAATCACCTAATAGTTCAATGGGACTGCTAATACATACACTTGACACTTGCGTGTTGCATCGACATATGTAACTCGACTTGGTGCACTGACTTGGTCCGTTGCAAATACCAATACAAACGTCGATGATGATGGCTAATACTGCGTCAATCGTCATCGCAGTGAATGCATCACAGTGAATTTTGGACGTGTGTTCGTCTTGTAAAATGGGGCGAAAAGGTTGGTCTTACCCGGACTTGAACCGGGGACCTTCTCCACGTCAAGGAGACGTGATAACCGACAATGAGGTGTCTAGCAGTCAAACGTCATCGCAGTGAATTTTGGACGTGTGTTCGTTTTGTAAATTGGGGCAAAAAGGTTGGTCTTACCCGGACTTGAACCGGGGACCTTCTCCACGTCAAGGTTAACTGAGTATATTAGAGATAATATGGCTCAAACGTAGACTAATTTCTGCCTTTAAACGATATAAATAGAGGGATAAATACATAAATCGCTTGAAAAAGGGTTCTTGTGTGTTGAAATAGGATAGAGTGCATAACCGAGGTGTTTTGGTGTGAAGAGCAAGCAGTGCTGGGTGATTTCCAGCGATTAGAGCGGAAGAAATGCGTGAAATTTTCAAGGGAAATGTATAAAGGCAACTTGTGTCGTCGAGGGGTGGTGTCTCGGCGGACCCTAAATCGGGAACGGCTGGGTGTATGGACCCGAAAATTTAGGGGTAGGTGGTCCAGATAACCTTGATGGTGAAACAATCGATAGAATCCAAATTCACCAAAATGGGTGGTTGTGAGAGCTCGGCTACGAATTTTTCTGTACGGGCGGAATTTGGGTCGAGGATGTGGGTCGTCGAAAGAGCGAACGAGGGCGATTCAAGGTGTAAAACTGTGGATCGACCGCGTACTGATGGTGATGAAGGTGTGTCAGGCGATAGTTCGGGCAAAGGGAGCGGATTTCGGCTTGGGGGAACGTCGATGTTGAGAAAATGGAGGGTGCAGATTTTTGGTTGAATGTTAGCCGGCGGTTAACGTCGGCTACCGCGATAGGTACAGCGATTGAGGTAGTGGGCGTTTGGGACGACCGAGTAGGCATGTTGGTGGGGTAGGAGAAAAATTTTGAGGGCTAGGGGTTGGGATTTGCGTCGTAGGAACAGGGCCAAAGAAAATTTTGAAGGCAAAATAAGGGCAATTTGGCGATAAAAAATTCCAGGGTGAGTTTGGGCATGAATGGTGACGCGATATTTGGCAGGAGTGGGTTTCAGGGTGTGTGTGGACGGTACGAGGTGTTGGTAGGGGTCGGGGTGGGCAAAATGGGTGGTCGGGGAGCGTCAAAGCGAGTTTTCGGCCGATTTTAATCGTAATTTCGACATATTCGTCGAAATACGAACAACAACGACGAGTTATCGCTTCAAATTATGGTAAAAGTCGTGAGGGATAATAATGGAGAGAGTGGAAGTGGTGGTGAGGTGGTAGGGTGTGTGTGGGTGTCTGGCGGGCCGTCAAATGGTTTATAAGTTTGGTATAAAAGGATCCGAGGCAGAATGGCGGCGGTTGGACACAAGTTGTGTTTTTGCCGATTTTGGTCGAGACATGCGAAAATTTGCAAATGCGCGTCTTCTGTGGTCTAGGAAAGAGCTTTGCGTTTCGGCTCGAGATATTGAGGGACAATCATCTTAGGTGTGTACTCCAACCTTTACGTTAGATTTTTTGCTGATTCTTGGTGGATTTGGCTGGCGGTGACACGAAGACACTGCAGGTCAGGGGTCTTTGACAGGTGGCGTTTCTGGTCACCGAAGTACCGAAACCGAGGTTCAAGGGCAGCAATACTCACGCCATTTGGAGGGGTCCGAGTATGATGTATGGTGAGCGTGTACGACGTGATAGATCGAGAAAATCTTGTGGGACAGCGGAGAAATTATTGTCTATCCATTTTGAGATTTCACGGCGACCAACTCGAGGATGTGACGGTTGGCTCGTTGCGACGAAATCATGTGACGGTCTCAAGAGGCCATGAAAAGGGCGGCGTAGAGAGCGGTTAATGCCATGGGGGCGGTAGCAGAGGTTACTGGAGATGTGTTGTGGGCCATCTAAAACAGATGGTGTGATATATGGGTGCAAAGTGGGTGGTAACATCAGGAATTGGCCTGTTTTGTCCTCAAATCGACAATATCTCATTCAAAACAATGAGGATTGATCTGAAATTTTGGGAGCTTGAGGAACGAACCTTTGTGGATCATTCATTTTGTGGGAACGAGAGGTGTAGGGTTGTGTGGCGGGACGGGGGAGTCGAAATATGTCGGATCGGATGAGATAACAAAGTCCGACTCGTTGTGCCTGGGCTGTGAGGTGCAGATCGCAGTGATGGCCGTCACTGACAGGGAAAAAGTTTTGAAGGCAAGCATTAAATTCTGTAAGCCAGTGTCTGGTTGGAGCGAGGAAATTTCTGCGAGCGCATGTATTGGTGTGCCAGTGGAACAATTGCATTGGATCAATTAATATGATGTCATCAGTCAAAAAATGCGAAACGTGAGTAAAGTTAAAGCGGCCATGGTATGAGCATATTGTAATAACTTGTGAGAGGCGTAAACACAAAAAGTAGTCTCAAAATCAATAAATGGATTGTGCCATAAAGGCCAGGTCGTGAAATCAATTGTCGTTGTCGGATGGAGGCGTGGATATGGCGACAGAGAGAACCAGTGGTAAAACAATTGTTGCCAAAGTGGTGGTTTAAATCGTGTGCTGGGGTTCTTTTAATGATTTGTTTTGAGGAGCAAAGAAGAAATCATTAAATGAACGCCATGGCTGAAAAGCCATGCTCACTAAGTAATACGCGGTCGCAAGCCAGGGTGGTAATTGCGTTTGGCCATAATCATTTAACGGAGGGAGATAAAGGGTCTGAGCGCATTTGATTGCGAGAGTGCAGTGTAGCTGGACCAGTAATACGTGAGAGGTTTGGACCCAATCCAACCTGTTGTTTTGGTAGGTATATAATTCGCGAATCAAAATGATGGGGCGACTTATGTGTGGCAGTAGGATCAATTGTGTCACCATGAATAAATTATTGGTACCAAAGGACAGGTAGACATATTGAAAATAGCAACTTTACCAGGGAGAGTACGTGCACGGTGTGACCAAAGATTCAAGCGGGAGATGAATTTGTCAAGGGAGTGTTTTAAGCGTGTGTCGGCTGAAATATTTGAACTAACCAGGAGGCCAAGAGATTTTGTTGGTTGTGTGTCAGAAACAAGTAATGGTGCTAGATCGGCTGGTAGTGTGGCGTGCGTGAGGAATTCCGTTTTGGTAATATTGAGTTTGAACCCAGATATTTGGCAAAAGGATTTAACAAATTCCATTTGCCGTCTGAGATCTGGAACATCTCGAGCATACAATTGTGAGTCGTCAGCATAATAGCTACCTGTGTGCGTGTGTGTGCCAGTAGAGATACCATAGGCAAGGTGCCGTCTGATATCAATACACATTGACTCCAAGGCAATAACAAACAATAGTCGTGATAAAGGGTCCCCTTGTAACACTCCTCTGTTAATTGCAAACGGTTTTGAGAGATGGCCGTTTACAATTAATCGTCCTTTTCGCTTGGAGTATATGTTGGATATCGCTGTAATAAATGTTTGTGGATCAAAACAGCGGAGCACGGTGAGCAAAAATTTCTGGTTAACTCGGTCAAATGCTTTTTTAAAGTAATGTACAGCTACAACAGATTGTCGGGGTTTTTGTTGCATAAATGTAAGTCTTCGAGACGGAGTAAATTTGTTTCAAAGGAGCGACCTCGAATAAATCCTTGTTGGTCAGGGTAGATGATTGACTAGTTGACTTTTTGGGTCCTATGCGCCAAAACCATGGTTAAAATCTTGACATCAATATTGAGAAGACTGATGGGACGATATTTTTGTGGTAAGAGACGATCGGATTTTTTGTACAAAATGACCAGTAGACTTGTGAGTTGTCCTGGCGTGAGATTCGGGTGACTATGCAGTTGATATTGAAAGATAAGTTCAAATGCCTTTGCCCAGTCAGAGGGAAACAATTTCAGGATTTCATATGGTAATGAGTTGGGCCCAGGAGTAGAATCATTCTTGGTGTGCTGAATTGCATCGTAAAACTCGCGTGCCAAAATAGGTGCGGCTAAAAACAGTTTTGAGTGGTAGACAGTTTATTTTTGATTAGAGGCTTGAGATATTGTTCAACATCTGAATCAATGAGCGGTTCGAGTTGATCGTACAAGGCAGTGTAATAGTCAGAGAGAGTATTTGAAATTTCCGTTTGAGACGTAACAATTTCACCAGTGGGTGTTTGAAAGTCCTTAAATGGGGATTTTCGCAGCAGTGGTGTAGTCGGAGGTCTCAAGTGATATTTGCTGCATCGTTCCGCTTTTGTGATATGTGTTTGAAGGCTGTGTCTTCTTGTCGTTCTTTTTGTTGTTGATGGATATCTTGAATGGCCGCTTGTGTGAATTTAATTTGGGCTAATAGCACTGCACTTGGGTCATGGCGAAAGTCCCGTAATAATAATGCGAGCTTCATGGTGTTTTGTTTCAGGGGACGCTTTTGAAATTGAACCGTTTCGTCGTGCAGGGACTTCAATTGATGCCTGATGTTGTTGATCATAGTGTCAAAGTAAAGTCCTACGTTGGAATGAGTTTTCGTTTGAGTGAGGAATAAATTCAGCTGAAAATTGATAATGTCCTTTAATTTTAAGCAAACACTGAGGAGTTTTCTAGGGGCCGGGTCCCATACATACCGCAGGACGGTGCGTAACAATTAAACATGTTAAGTGATCAGCATTCGGTAAATAGGTAGGTAGTGTCGGGCTTTCAAATGTTGGAGCTGGGCCATTCCGGATGAATAAAAAATGTCGTCGATGCGGTTGGTAAATTTAGGGCTAGTAAAAATACGTGATAAAGGGTTTTTGGTGTCTGAATAGATCCAATAAGTTCAAGTCAAAGAGCCATTCATGCAAAAGATCAGCACCAGCTGTACAATAAAGACGTGGCCAGCAGGAGTCAAGCGTTTTAGATAATATCTCATTAAAATCTCCGCCAACAATATGCAAAGCATCCAAAGGGAATGATCGAGGTAAATTGGGAAAGAATACGGCGCGGACGGTTGTAGTGGTGGGAGCATGAATGTTGTGTAAAAAAATTGTCGTATCACCAAGGCGAGTTTCTAAAAGGAGATACTTACCTTTGAATATGGTGGAGTCAAAAAAGGATTTGTGTTGTCGGATAATTTGCAGAGGAGAGTCAGGATGAATCAAAGTTAAAAGACCACCAGTGGATTTCGCTTTTGGGTTTTCCGAGTATATCGGCTCTTCAAAAACGATTTGTCCGAGTTGATTTATAGCTTGGAGCCAGTGGTAATTAATTTGTTCATGTGAGCTTGGGTATGGTAGGTGAGATTCTTGAATAAAAGAGATGGAGTATTTAGTGCAGGTTGTTTTTAAGAGGTGATGGAAGGAATTCGAAATGCCGTTCATGTTGAGTGAGAATAAACTGAGATCCCAGTTTGCGATTTCAGTTGGTAGCGGCAGATGGGTGTCTCTAATCATTTAATTGATTAGAGGAGGGGGTGTTGTGGCTATGTGAGGCCGGCATGTTAGTGGAAAATGGAGTAAATCGGTGTCAAAACGTGGATTCGTTGTGTCAGCAGGTGCAGGTGAGATAAGATTGGAGTGTGGTTGAGATAAACGGTTTAGGTTGTGGGTTGGGTCGCGATTCATTGTTGAGATGGGGTTACCGCGTCGGATTTAAAATCAAAATGTGTGAGGCTGTTGGTCGTGCAGTCAAAAATGCCGTCGTGAGAATAGCGAAGAATTTCAAGGTCGTTCAAAAATTTCATTTGCGTTTGAATTCTGTGGTGGGCAATAAGGTTCGTGTCAGAGAGGGCAATTAGAGTAGTGTCGGTGAGAAGGTTGCAGGATGTCCATCGGGTAGTCTTTTTTGGATGCAAAAATTCGTCATTTACATACATGTCAGGGGCTCGGTTGCTTAAAAAAGGTCAATTGCAGCGGTAGCCATGCCGATTTTACGTTCAGATGGAGTACAAATTGCTGTGAGTCGCGAATGGGGTGATTTATTTTTGGGGGGATCGTTGCCATATTCCTCGTATTTTGGGGCGGTAAATTCGTGTAAAAATTGATCGTCGAGTGTGCATGTGGGGTCAGATCCGGCCATTTGTCGGACAATAGCGTGTGAAGTCACCAAGTTCAGAGTAACAGACTTTGTGAATTCAGTTGTTTCCGGTGTACGTCCCATAAAGATTGCTCCAATTGGAGCAGCATTTGACCTTGAATGTTGATGAATAGAGAGGGTTGGTAGATTGAGCGAGAATTGAATTGGTCGTTGACGTCAATCACAAATTCTTTTGCTGCTTTTTTGTTCGTGAGTGGACTGATTTTTTGCCAGAACGCGGTGGTGAACTTGCTTGGAGTTTCTTGGGTTGATTTTTGAGTTCAAGCGAGAGTAAGGGAATCAATTTGTCTTTTGTAGATGCATATTCGTCATCGCCAGAAAGAATTGCAAATCGATTTTCAGTTGGAATTCTCACGACCGATTCAAAATAGAGTGCAGTACCAGGGATCTGTGTCCCGTCAGAATCCGAGGTAGTGGTTGAAGCAGGTTCACTGCCGTCAGAGGTGATTTCGGGACTTGAATTGTTGTTTTGGCTTTTCTGTTGGTGGTGGTCGTGTTGTGTTTGTCTGACGTGTTTGAAACAAGAGAGTTGTTGGATTGTCGACTTGAATTCTGTGTTGAGTTCGAATTTGAGTTACCGCTTGAATCCAAATTTTGGTTACATTCGAATTGTTTTCGGAAATCTTGTCAGAAGTCGTAGCAGTGTCTTGTGCACTTAATTGAGTCGTAGGGATATTGAGGGAATTTTTGCCCGAATTGTTCTGGTCATCTAGGTCATTTGGTGGTGGGTTGTCCGATTTACCTTCGGTTGGGGGATTGTTTTCGCCAATTCTTTCTTTCGGCGTCGGTTTTTTTCATGGCTGCTTCAGCGTCTTTTCGTGCTTGGATTGAAGAGGGATTTGTCCTGTTGAGTGAATGAAGCTTGTGTTGAAAAATGTGGAATACTCCAGGGGCAGTCGGAAATTTAATTTCTCGCAATGGGTCGGATCCAACAGTCGGGACGAGGGCCGCTGGTGGAGTTTCAGAGTCAAATAAGATGCGCAGTTGTGTGGTCCTCAACAAGTTGTCTTCGGAAGGATGAAAAGAAGAGGCAACGCATTTTGTAAGCTCAAGTAATTTCTTCGTAAGTTCACATCTCGTTTTGTACTCTGGGACATTGTTAAAGGTAATATGATAAAGTTTTGCATGGGGAGAGTACTCAGGAGCCGTAAATTCGCTGCTGCCAATGCTCAAAGCAGTTCTAATTGTGGCTCGCATGAGTTCTTTGTCGTAATATGTAAGGGCAATAGTTGTTGGCGATGTTTTCGTAAAATACATGCCCTGAAATTTTGATTCCCAGAGTATAACAAAGCTTTCCTTCAAAATGGAGCGTCGTAATTCGAATTCCTTGACTTGTCGAAATCGTTTGCCGATGTCCATGTCGATTGTAAACGATTTTGTCGCTGGGGTTTGCGCAAAATTCTTGACGAATTCGTCGATGGCCGGCGAAATTGTCGGGCGACCAGGTTGAATTGCTGGATTTTTGTTATTTTTGTCACCTATGTCAGGGGTCGCAGCTTGATTTGCAATCATTTCGGTTTGATTCGCAATCAAATTTCCATTGTTAGCTGAGTTTTTGAATTTTTGATTGCAAAATCTGCCGTAGACATGGGTGAACTAGGGTCGATAGGATGGGTTACTAGGTGAGACGTTGTACTGGGTGAGTTGTCACCAGACAGTACAGATAAATCAGGTGAGAGAGGTACCTCCACAGAGCTCTCTGGAAGAGCTCCATGTTGATCGGCGCGGGTAACAGTGGTAGCGGCGGAGGACATCAATACAAAAAGCAAGATAAGAGCGGCAGACGCGGAGCGAAGGGAAATTTCGCGGGGATGTGACCAGTTCAAGGTAGAAACGGAAGTCCTTCTCCACGCCAAGGAGGCCTGCACAAAAAGACCTTCATGACTGATATCTTATTTCTGATATACTTCCTCCTTTTCAAAATACTGGTTACACTTTTTTTCAAGGAACGTTTCTCAGGCCTGAACAGGCCACAAAGGGCCTATTTAGGCTTAAAATGTAGCCAATGATATCGCCGTTACCCTGGTATTTTCGGATTTTTTTTATTGGCCGTGGGGGCTGAGCAATCGAGCCCCGACGAACGGCCCGCAGGGTTCCAAAACTTCAAACCTTCGCCACTCATTCATTTCTTATCCGTTTGGCTTCAAACAACTTGCAAACGCTTTGTCTGAGTGCGTAGATACGCCTAGCACTCCTCAGAACCCGCGAAAAAGTTGTTGGGGCGGAGTTACGGACGAAACAAGATGACGCGCACCACGACCGGTCGTGAGCTCACCAACGACCAACGACAGGTGATCTACCTCAACCTCCTCCAACAGTACTCCCATGAGCGTCTGCCCATCCGCTGCATGCCCAACCTGGCACGTCAATTCCAGACAACCCGCAAAACAATACAAGGCATTTGGACGCGTGGTCAAGAATCGATGGCTGCAACTGGCGTCGCCGATGTGCGATCACGAAAGAAAGGCCACTGTGGCCGGCCGTTGAAGTTTACTGTCGAGGAAATTGAAGCGCGAATCAAGGCAGTTCCTCCTTTTGCTCGCACGACGTATACAAGCCTGGCGCATGCCACTGGGATCTCTGCTGCAACACTTTGTCGACTTGTCAAGGCAAAGAAGATTCGGCGCCGCACAAGTCGCTTGAAGCCCCTTCTCACAGACAAGCACAAGGAAGATCGTTTGTCCTTCGTTCGTTCTTTTG
>VJMH01004994.1:0-29370 GCA_009835185.1 Aphanomyces stellatus
AAACAAACACCAACTCGCATTCGAAGCGGCCGTCCAAGCCCAAGCCGCCCGCCAAAACATGACCCGCGACGACGCCGACGTCGAAGTCGACAAGATGACCGTCGTCATGCATGAAAAGTGCATGCCCGGGTCGGTCCACGACTTTACGCCCGAGTTCAAGACCATGTGGCACGTGGACGAGGCCGAGCCGTCGTTTGCGCTGCTGCAGGGCATCCAGACTGGCGAGAATCCGATCCGAATCGACGGCTGGGAAGCCTTGCTCGCCAAGTACTTTGGTTGTGAGGTGTAGACTAGAATATCCACATCAAAGATTTTGAATATAATGCGATGTTGTTTGCCTACGTATGACGCTGAGTACTTGTGAGCTACTCAAATATCAACTCGCCACCAATAATACCAATTCAACGAATACGCAAGCGAGCACTTGGGTCGTAGGAACCTACAGTAACCTCTCGTCGTGAAATTCCACATGTTTGATCACCACATCGCAACCAACACCACTAAATCGTCGACGAGCATTATATCTGACTGCGTGGACACCTTAACGTAGCGTTTTCCAGCCATGGATATTCATAACCCGGTGACCTCCATTTATTATTAACGTAAATTTAATGTCGTTTGGTCAAATCTAGCTAATCCAATCATAGTTGAGTACCAACTTTTGATGACGAAAATTCAATACTGAAAGCAAGATTATTTGCCAACACTAAATTGATTGGTCGATTTTGGACGAATGCACTGCGCAATGATTTCGCAGCGAGTCTAAATTCAATCGCGTGCCTTCGTGTCCATGCATGACCTCACATATAACTTTCGAGTGTCCCAAAAATCAATGCCAGCAGCGATCTAGCCGAGAGACACCCCTAACGGCGACCTTAAATTTATCGTTTACGTACAATTCGACAAGCAGCGGACGATTGGAAGCCATTGGAAGCACGAGTGAATGGCGGCGGCGAGAGTTGTTGCAGCAGAAGTTGTTGGCGGGTCAGTTCTGGCCGTTGCGCTATTGCAAAGTTTGGCATCGGGTTACTGGATGCGTCCACTTGCAACTGGGTTCATCATCTCCCGACCGCGCGCCCGAATGCTCGTCAGTCAATGAGGCGGTCATAGCCTCGAGCTTGGCCACTTCAAACTTCTTCTTTTTAGCGAATTTTCCGCGTCCAAAGGGAATCGACCCGCTGTGCTATGTGTACTGAAGCAGACTTGGGTGGAGCTGCAAACGCGACATGCAGAGTGCTGCGTATTTGATTGGCACAGTCACGGAGAATATTGGACGGGGGATGCGACGAGGGACAATATTTTGAGTACATTATCGAGAAGGTGACAATTTTTGTCGCACAACATGAACCAGCTCATGAGTTATTTTCCGAAATGGTCCAGGGTGAGAGAAGGCGAGGGGAACACTATTTCACATTCGACTACATTCTTGGTTCCTCTTTCTGAGCCGTGCTGCTAAAAATGACGTAAAAGAATTGACGGTGAATGACTGGACTTGCCCATAATGTTTTAGAATCAACTGGTGGGCGAAATTTGGTGCCAAGATAGAATTTGAACAACCAAGTTTGATTTCCACATGAAGACAGAGTTTCCTCAATTTTGTGTTGGGAATGGAAAGATTCAGGTATATGAAAGATGGACAAAGTATAGTTTACACAGCCATTGCAGCTTCTTACTGCAATTGTCAATGTATTCCAGCACACCAAAATTTCTGTCGGTCGATCGCACAAGGGCTTGAAATTCGTAGTAGGTTCCCTCGTTGAGGGGGGCTGACCCCTCGATGACCAACAAACGCACCCAATAAGACACAATATCAGCACCCATTAAAATACAATTATTCAAATTCGTCACGCTACCTGCTGCTTGCCCAACGATATAAATAATCAACTCCTTTTTCATGGAAAGCCTGGGGCTTACTCCTCGCCAAGCAAATGCCAGCACAAAATTAGACACCCCACCTCCGCTACACGCCGGTGGGCGCATTTTTGAGGGCTTTAAGCTCTCTTAGCTTTCAACATGCAAGGTTTGGAATTTTTGTTATAGATTTCACGAATTTGACACCCATGACTTTTGCTTTTGGTGCGTTTGTAGGCTTTGAGGGGTCAGGCCCCCTCAACGAGGGAATTACCTCCAGTCGTCCGCAAGACTGTGTCTCATAACCAATGGGTGCGAATTTGGAGAAACGATCAACAGCAAGTTCGTTTTGCTAAACCTATAATATTTGAATAGTTTAGGTTAAAGTCACCAATTGAGATATCTAATGGCAAGATCGATCGATCTCAGTTCTACTGGTACTACGTAGTAGTATTGATTTTTACTTGACAGAAAGATTACTACTCCGGAGTACGTCTACGTTGTTGACGCTGTCGAAGCATCTTTGTTTTGTAAAGTGGCACTGTAGTGAAAAGGAAGTACATACTTTATCTTCTTGGTCGAAATCGTAGAATTTTTCCTTGCCGAACCAGATATCGTTTCGATCAGGGGGGCAACAGGGTGCAATCGAGCAAATTCTCTAGATTGGCTGGGAGCGGCGCCTGACGACAACCTCCAACTATCAAGACTCCAAAAATGCTCCATTGTGGCATAAAATAGGCTCCTTTAAACACCTTCTGACCGACCCTCACTCAACTGCAGCATGAGAATGGCTGTCTACTGCTGGAGAGTATAAGTTGAAGCACTTCAAATTTGTTCATTTTATCGCCCTCCGTTACCAAGGAAAGCCCCCTAAATTTTTGGGCAGCGACGAATTACCAAAAAATCTTTGTTGGACGGCTGCATCTCGCATTGAGCGTCGGGGAATATGGCATACGACGGACATATAGATTGATCTGCCATTGCTCGTACCGTGCGTGCGTGAAAAGAAGGAGGTAATGTTAACGGAGAAAACGGTAATCGCTGTGCGCAAGAGAAAACCCACATATGTTCTTGTTTTGATTTTGGATTTACCGTAAAGCTCAAAATAACTAACGAGGGAGCTCTGGTGGCGATACATTTTTCGACGGTGGTGAGTTATTTTGAAATATTTCCGGATAAAATACCGTATTAATTTAATGAATTAAATAGAAAACTCTTACACTTAGTAGTTGTATAGAAACATAATATTATTTAATTATGCAAACCTTTTGGTGAATCCAGAGTGGTACGTAATTGGTGAGTTATTGTGAGTTTTGGGTATAGTTATTCTGAGCTTTATGGTACCCCAAAGACGAATTTTGATCGACTCCAATGAATGGAATAAGCCAATCAAAATGCAAAGTCAACGAAGCGGGGTCAATCAAATGTCTCGATGGAATTTGCACCAAGAAGGACACAAGTGTTTGGGTTCATCAGCCCAACCACGGACGGCATATACTAACGCTACTTTCTTGGTCCAGCAGCGGCCCATTTTGTATTCTCGCTTGTAACCCCAGTCAGTTTTCATTCTCAAGCCTTCATTTATAAATTGAACATGACGCGATACGGTATCACCACGCATGCACACGTCATGGCGGCGCTCACAAAATCTATAGACTCGAACCCGCACAATCGGTCCAAATCTGACGACACAACTACGATGATGCCATTGGCCGACGACGTTCCCATCACACGTAGCAACGGGAAGCGCATTGCTATGCTTGCCGGCGCCGTTTTGCTCTTGGCGGGCGGGGTCACCGCTGCCGTCGTGCTCTCGAAAAAGTCGACTTCAACAGATTCAACGTCAAAGGCTGCGATCGACGCCACGAGCAAACCGCCGAGTCCGGATGCTGCTAGCAGCAACTCCGACACGGACAGCAGTTCGTCAGCGTCCACCACGACCCAAGCGCCTGGACCGGCACCAGCGCCGACACCCGCATGGAGCGATCCTGACGCGGACTCCATCCTCATGACGATGTTGGCAATCGGCGATTGGGGTAGTACCATGGGTAGGCGTTCTCTATCGTATTTCGTCCGGTGCCAACCTATCTCATTGCCCAGGTCGCAAGGACGACGGGACAAATCCTGGCTCGTGCTGTGTGGTTTACAAGGCTGGCTCGAACAAAGGTCAGATTGACACGAGCATGCCTCGGTATGATGTCGTTCCATCATTCAATTTTTTCTCATCTGTCGTTGTCTTAGCTACAAGGTTGACTTTCGCGCGCAAGAATCAGTCGGCAAGCTGCTTGGCCTGTCGGCGGCCCAACTCAATCCTGTCCGCGTGCTTGGACACGGCGACAACATTTACTGGAACGGCGTTGGCGCCGACGATGTCAAACACCGCATGACGGAAACGTTTGAAAAAATGTACTCGGCGCCCTCGCTCGCCAATGTCCCGTGGCTCAACGTTGCGGGGAACCACGACATTGGTGGGTCGGCGTACATTTGTGGCGATTCGGACACGACCTTTCGCAAGTGCACGAGCACGGCTGAAATGTTGACGTTTCTCGACAAGAAATTTACCCTCCAATCGACCTACATCTCGCCCAACGGTGGCCGGTATGCGATGTTTTAAACCACGCTTCTCTTAGCTAACAACTGTCGTCTCTGGTACAGATGGAAGATGCCCGACCACTACTACGTCGAGCGGGTGACTAAAGGCGGGATTACAGTCGACATTTTCAACTTGGACACGAACGAAGCGTCGTCTCATGGCGCCCAGCAAGTGTGCTGCCAATGCTATGGCTACGGCGGCGGAGACGGGCATTGTGAAAACATCAGTCCTGGGGACAAGCTCTGTGCCGGTGGCGACACGGGCATGTTCAAGGCCTGCATGGACAAGATTCAAGGCTGGGCAGACGAGTCGTACAAGAATGCGTTGCGTGACTTGGCAGCCTCGACGGCCGACTTCAAGATTATCAACACGCACTACTCGCCCCACTACCACATGGATGCGCCGCGCATCAAAAAGTGGTTTGACTTGACCAAGACGGGCGGCGTCCACGCCTGGTTCAATGGCCACACGCATGGCTTTAACCACGACATTACCGACTGGTTTACCCATTTCTTTCAAAATGGCGCAGGCGGTGGCATTGTCAGCCAGAGTGCGAGCTCGGTCCCAGCAGACGTCACAGGGGTCAAGACGTAAGTGGATGAGAATGGTTGTCGAGGCTAATGATGGTGCTGTAGGCAATGGGCAGCCGCGGGCCAGCCGTATGGATTTATGGAACTTAGTTTTTCCAAAGAGTGGCTAAAGGTGCAATTTGTCAGCTTTGACAAGACGTGGGGCTTCAACGGGTTTAAGTCGGGTGACATCTCGCCCGGTGGCATAGCCCGTGGCCATTGCTGGTATATCCACAAATCCCTTGGCTCGGCTGGCGTCAAGTGCAAATCGTCGGACGATGGTGTCGTCGGACTGCCTGTGGGTTAGGTTAAACCTTCACATTTTATTGTTTGCCAATGCTGGGTGTCGTTGGATGAAATTGTGGCATTCGTCCGCTAGCGTGTCGAATGAGACATAAGGACACGAAAGCTCACATGTATCGAAGTGTTGCAACAAAGCTGTTTTGAGAATATCTCCGTATTTTGAGAGCTGACCCGACACCAGACCTTTCGACCAATCAAAACCGTCCTGACTTTATCGCAAGTAGACTCTGGACGCGAAGCCTCACATCGTAATTCTTCAGCAGTTGGAAAATACGTGGGAATCTCTATCGTATTTGAATGTTCAAAGGAACAAGAATAGAACGTTTGAGCTCGCATCCAAATCCGATTGTTGATCCGACAACTTGACGAAACCGTCAATATTTTGGCGCGGCGAAAGGATATGGACATTGCCCAAGCGCCCACTCGTACTCAATCACCGATACACGCGTTGGAACTTGAGTTCAAGCGGACAGACGTTCAATTTTAGCGGCCAAAGATTTTGGTTCTGCACCCTCAGCCTATGTGCAATGTTGCCCAATCACGCGCTGGTGGACGACAGAGGCGCTGGTGTCTCGACAAAATGATTTTTCCGAGTTTTTTCAAGGCAGCGACAATCACCACGACGTGGTTGAGCTTGTGTAATCGAACTACAATGTAATGTGTTGTTGCTCTAAATTTTGGATTGTGGTGTGATTTCGCGAATCGTCGAGCAAGCATTCGAACGTGAACACATCGAAAGCCAACGGACTTGTAACTTTGGTACATTTTAGCCAATCAAATTTTCTAAATACATTTCAGCCAATGGGCACGATTATAATTAACGTCAAGGCGTCCGTGTGCTTCCGCCCTCAAGCCAAAGCGTGGCTGCATGGCGACACGTGTGTCACTTGTTGTGATTGAGTCAAAAGAGGATCATGATGGGATTTGAACGTATGAAAACCCACGGCGTGCTGACGTCCACATCCAAGTTAAGAGTTTTGCGACTGCATTAATCACAGTTGCCATGAAACGGCTGGGCTGACAAATCACTATTTTATGGTACGTTGTATCGTATATGCCAGGCGTTGGCTGAACAATGTATTGTCCCTTTAATGTAGCATTCGACTCTCGTTGCTTCATTCTGCACGAACCGGATTCCTACACTTTTCACACACAAACACATCATGCACGCGTCCAACGCAATATTGAAGCAAGATAACTTGTTATTTTACCACAGCAAAGGTTATTAGCCGTCGTCGCCCTCTTAATATTGTTGACACGTGGTACATGTGCAGCGCTAATAAGTAGGCGTCTCTCGCCCCTTCGTCAATATTTCTTTCCATGCCAAGGGATACACCCTCGCTCCCTCTATTCAGCGATAATTCCCCGAGAGGGTCATTGTCCATAATTATGGACAATGACCCTCTCCGGCAGCGCCATGGCCATCGTCATCTACTCCTGCTTCTCTTGTCGGCCTATGCTGCCGTTGTCACGGCAGGCTACTCGTGCTCGTCCCTCAACTTGATCGCATTGCCTGGCACCAACTTGGCCACGACCCAGCAACTTGAGTCGACTGTCAAGTAACCCCAGGCTGCCACGTCTTTAGCTGGGCCAACGGCACATGCTACCTCAAGTCCAACGATGGTTCGTCACCTTTTCCACCTTCAGGCCATGTCTGGGGGCACCTCCTCCCAAGCTGTGGACCCTGCATGCGGCTGTCGTGGACGCGGCTTTCCCCCGCCGCCAAGGACACGTTCCTCTCGGCCATTGAACTCGCCATGGACCGTGGCCTCTGCCAAAAGTTTGTCTGGCTGCATGCCGAGCGCATGAACAACAAGGAAGCCCACGACACGTGTCTCTTTCTCTTTTGGCACCGCAAGCTCCTCGTCGTCTTTGAATCGATGCTTCGGAGTTTGGGCGACTGCTTTGCATGCTTGACGCTGCCGTACTGGGACTACGTCGACGACTACGGAGCCACGCAATACGAAGGTGCCACGAGCCCCGATGGGTCCACCTGTGCCACCATCGAAGCGTGCTCGCCGACGACGATCGACTGGGGCGGGTCGTCCCAAGGAGCTCCGTCCACCGACGCCTTTTTGGCGAAACGTTTCCGTCGTTTCGATGCATCACGAGCTGCCCCCTCAACCACATGTGTACCAATAGCGATCGTCCGTGCCAAGGCTGCGTCCCACGAGGCAACTGGGCCAACTTGTCGTTGATTGTCGACATGTCGATGGCGAGCATCCGCCCCAAACTTCTCAGCTTTGCCACGGCGGTGGCCAATGTGAGCCACCACATTGAGCTTTCGCCCCACAACGAAGTGCACTTGGTCTTGCATGGCACGACGGCCAACGTGTACGTCTCGATGACCCGATCCTTTTCCTCCACCACAACACGATCGACCTCCTCCCCACGATCTACTACCACTGCCAAGTCGAGTTGCTGAATCTGACCGACTGGGGCCGTCAGACCGACCCCCGCACCTTTCAAGGCTGTGTCAGCCACAACAACGAAACCTTGGGTCCTAACAGCACCATCAAGATGCGCGTGGGCGGCAACAGCACGATGGACGACGTCGTCGAGAACCCACTCGTCGGTCGATTCTTTGCGGACCTGCCCACCAAGTACTACCAAGTCATTGACGTCCGCGACCTTGGCTACACGTTCGAGGTGAACGGGTTGCTGGGCGAGACGTTGTGGCAGTGTCGCCGTCAACGACCCGGTCGAGTCTCGATCATGTGGTGCGATCGGCGGCGGCGCCGCCGGCCGCACTCATGACGATGGCATTTGAAGCCGACGTCGTTGCGGCCGCCACGACCCAAGCCTCTCGCTGACCCAAAGCTACGACGATATCCGAAAGCTGACCATTGTGTTGCATGACAGTGCCTTCCTGGGACCGCGGATGATTTCACAGTCGATGCCAAGACCCAGTGGCACATTCACGGCAAGGCGCCGTCGTTTGGTACGTTGGAAGACCTGCGCAATGGCCGTGATCGCATCCACGTTCAAGGTTGGCAGGCGATCTTGGCCAAGCATTTCCGCTGCGCAGTGGCCAAACTGTAGAGAAAACCTATCCAATAACCCAACTTGAGGTTATAAAAAACGTTTGTCGGTCATGACCATGCGCGTTGACGGACACATGGGGCGAATAATCAACACGATCAATGCGCCAAAGACACGACAGGGGCAAGCAGTATATTGGAGACTTGGCTCACATATCGTGGCTAACTGTTGCAAAAGCAACCTTCGGTACACTCCCTAGGTGCACGCATTGCACCACACACAGCAGCTCGATCACACGCCTGCACTCGTGAAAAGGAGGAAGTCATTGCGATGCGAGGCGATAGTTGACTGGATACTCACTGTGGTACATTCACCCATGTAAAAACATCCCGCATTTTGACATTCGATGCGACACGCATTGAGAGACAGCGGACAAAAGGGCAAGCCTACCAAGTTGAAGCTCCAACATACTATGGCTCTCACACAAGGTTGACGCTACCATGAGAGAACTACTACTTTTTAGCTCTAGCTTGGTCTTGCCTTTTGTTCGTGTCTGGCATCTACTTTGCAACCTCTTTGACAACCTGTCGTGGGATTGACTTTGTGATGCTCGTCAACTCAAAGAGCCAGTGCAGACACACATCCGCATCTGCTCGTACGGTTAATTTACACACAAAAAGAATAAAACAAGCGTATCGAACCCACCACTACAAACACACCAAGCCGCACCTCAAAGCGGTTGCCAGTCAAACACGCACTCTTACAAGTCTCTCCCATGCCCCCCCCAGCGCCCAGTCCATATCTTGTCTCCGCACTCGTCCTAAATACCAGTTTATGATGATTGAGGTCTAACTTAATCCCTCCCACCCAGCCAATGGTACGTGGATTGCAACACTTGGTTCACGTGATGGCTGATCCCAGTATGGCCGCAACCATCCCACTGCCACCAAGCATTCAAGTGCATCCTTTCAAAAGCTCATCACAGCCTCTACACCAAGCAACCAAACTAAAAGAACAGCATGGGTCGTGTTCCTGCTTTCAAACTATCACTAAACCAACACGCGACGGCCCCTTTTCCGGCGAGCAAACTTGTGAACGTTGTGAACCGATCACCCATCGTGACACCTAAACGTTGCCGAACGTTTCTGACATTGCACTGCTCCAGATCGTCAAATAGGTGCGTGTATTATGGTATATGCCCCCCAAACCAGATTATTTAGGTACGTGTGTACTGCCTTGCACTTAATCGGGGAAACATTGGGTCGGTTGTATTGTGGCTCGTCTGATGAGTGCATGCCTGTATTTTCAATATCGGTGCGCTAATGACAACAAACGCACTGAAAGAACCACCTGCAGAGACATGCACGTGCTCCGTCTGCGAATTCTTTTGGGCGCCTCGATCGTCACTTTTTAACCTTGCTCTCGCAGGTATCAACTCATGGTTCTCTCACTCCGTGTCCTCGTGGCCACCGCCGCCGCCACTCTCGCCGCTGCCCAAGGCACGTGCCAGCTCATCAAGGATGTCGACTTCCCCGACAACGACCTCTCGACGACGGTGCAGCCAGACCCGACGCTCTGCTGCGCCGACTGCCAAGCCACGGCTGGCTGCGTCGCCTTCAACTGGGACTCGGGCACATGCTACCTCAAGAAGGCCCAAGGCCCGCCCAGTCCCGCACCTGGCACTGTCTCGGGTGTCCTGAGCAACACGCCCCTGATGCCAACGCCTGCACCAACTCCCGCGCCTACCCCCAAGCCCACCCCAGTCCCTACTCCCGCACCAACTCCTAAACCAACTCTGGCCCCGACACCCGCACCCACGCCTCAGCCTACTCCGGCCCCAACACCTGCACCTACACCTAAGCCTACTCCTCAGCCATCTCCAGCCCCCACTCCGGCTCCTTCACCGGCCCCAACTCCCGCGCCTACACCCGCGCCGACACCTGCGCCAACTCCTAAGCCAACCCCTCTTCCAACCCCTCTTCCAACTCCTGTCCCAACTCCCGCGCCTACTCCTAAGCCAACCCCAGCTCCAACTCCTGCCCCGACACCGGTCCCGACTCCAAAGTCGACACCAGCTCCTACTCTGGCGCCCACTCCGGTCCCCACGTCAAACCAAGGTGGTACATGCCAGCTCTTCAAGGACGTTGACTTTTCGGGCAATGACATTGGCTCGACCACCCAAAAGGACCCAGCCAACTGCTGCTCCGACTGCCAAAAGAAATCGGGCTGCAAGGCGTTCAACTGGGATTCGGGTGTGTGCTACCTCAAGTCGGCCCAAGGCCCGTCGGTGCCCGCGCTTGGCACGACCTCGGGCGTCGTGAGTGCTGGCCCTGCGCCTCCGACTCCTGCCCCCACGCCGTCGCCAACGTTGGCGCCGTCTCCTGGCTGCGCCACTGCCCGCGTCCGCAAGCCTTGGAATTCGCTTCCACCAAGTGACCAAGAGCTCTTTGTCTCAGCGTTGGAAGTCGCGATGCAGCGTGGCCTCTACCAAAAGTTTGTTTGGATTCATGCCGATGCGATGCAGACGACGGAAGCGCACGGGAACTGCGTCTTTCTCTTTTGGCACCGCAAGATGCTCTTGGCGTTCGAAAACATGCTCCGGAGTTTGGGCGACCGCTACGCGTGCGTGACGTTGCCGTACTGGGACTATGTCCAAGACTACACGACGATGCAAAACACGACGCCCAAGTCCAAGCAATGCAAATCAGTAGAAGCTTGCGCGCCCATCGTCAAGGGCTTGGGCGGGTCGCAGACCGGCGTCAAATCCGGCCAAGACTTTTTTGGCTCGTCCTACCCGAGCTTGACGTGCGTCACGAACCGGCCACTGAGCCACATGTGCACAGTCGCTGGCGCGGCCTCCTGTGACCACTGCGTCCCCCGCGCAAATTGGAACAAGATCGCCATGAGCACCGACATGTCATACAGCTCAGTGTACGGCCAAGTGTTCAATTCCGGCAGCAACATTGCCGCGGTTTCAAACGAACTTGAAAACGCACCACACAATGTCATTCATGCGCTTTTGGGCGGTGTCATGAACAACATTGCCATTTCGCCAGCCGATCCTATCTTTTTCATGCACCACAACATGGTCGATTTGCTGCACACGGTGTTTTACCACTGCCGCGTCGAACCGCTTGGCTTGACCGATGCCCAAAAGCAGACCGACAACCGCAGCTTTGAAGGTTGCAAGACTGCCGCGGGCAATGCCGTCGGTCCGACGTCCAAGATTTGGATGCGTGTGGGCGACACGGACTCGCCCATCGATGCCAAGAACGACCCGCTCGTGGGTCAGTACTTTCAGGACCTCCCCGACATGTACTACCAATATGCTGACGCGCGCTCGCTGGGTTATTCGTTCGAGTTCCGCGGGCTGCTCGGGGACATGTATACGAAATGCGATGGCACAACCCCCGTCAACAACATTGCTGTCGCCCGCGTTGAAAGTTTAGACGAAAACCAAGTCGAGCATGTGGTGCTGCCTGTGATCAAACCTGAAAACTTGAATGTGCTCAGTTTTGACGAGGAAGTGGTGGCCCGCGGCGCGGCCCAAGGCCTCAACCGCACGCAGTCGCTCGCAGAAGCCCGCAAAATGACGGTCCTCGTGCACGAAAAGTGCCTCCCGGGCTCGGTTACCGACTTCCCCGACGAGTTCAAAGCGGCGCACAACATCACCAAGATGGCGCCGTCGTTTGCGATTTTGACCAAGATCCAGAACGGCCAAGACCCGATCCAAATTCATGACTGGCAATCGATCGTGGCCGTCCATTTCAACTGCACCGACTTGTAGAGTTTGCACAAATACACTTGTACTGGATGAACGTGGGCGGTCGCCCACGTGACCGTCAGCCCCATTTTGATGTCACACACGTTGAAATCCGCTCAAATCCAACCGACGGCTACCTGAACCGGTTCAAATTCATTCGAGCTCCGGATAACCGTTACGACGGTAGTACTTTTTATGTTAAAACTCAGCTTTCATTTTGAGCCTGTTTGTTACGAATCAGAGGTAGATATTTTGACCGTTGCGGAACGTCCGTAAAAAAGGAGCGGACGCGCGACATGTCACAACCCCCCGCGCTTCCATTGCCAAAATTACCAGGATGCGCTCGTCACTGCAGAACCATATCCAGTTTCTTTCGCCCATTTGCTCGACTCTCGCGTCGGACGTTCCCAAGCCATTGCCTCTGCAAGCGATTCTCTTTGTCACGTTCTTGGTGTGTTTGGGGCTGCACTATGATCTGCTCTTCCCTGCCAGCTTGAAAGACAGAATCTGCACCAAAGTGATGCATTTGCACGGACCTGAGAGACGCCCATGGGCCTGCACAACGTATCTCGAGTACTCTTATATCGTTTGGGTGGCATTGGCACTTCAAATCGTGCCTGTTTTCGTTGTCCTGTATTTGCCGTGGCTCTGGCCATCCCTGTGGACGCTTCTCTTTGCATTTGGGTCGGTCTTGTCGTGCGCTTTTGAAGAGTTAAAGGAACATTTGGACGACGTGGAAGAACGCATGAACGAAGCCATTGATGCCAAGCAAGAACATCTTGGTGCGGGGCCAGGGGCTTGAACACGCCATTGCATGTTAATTGATTCCATGCGTGTGGTCTTTCTTTCGCTAATGCTGTAGTTCATCGTCAATAATGTCGCTGGCAGCAAATCCCGCTACTTTGCAGTGCATGATGCAAGTGTTGAGTTTGAAAGCAGGTAACTTTTACAACATGATTGCAAGCGGGGATATAATGTTGATATGCTACACAAGTTAATGCCCCCAAGCGTCAATCTTTTCAATTGGGAAATCACTGTTGTGGGATAAGGGTGTGCTGTTTGCTCGTTGCAGGGTGGTCCCAGTCTCCCATCGTCACCCTTGTGCAAAAGATGGAAAGAAGGACCTCGTTGCAACATACAATTCTCGGTTTACACGCTAAGCTCATGTGGGCAACCCCACGACGCCTTCGTCCGATGACTTGCACTTGACACCCTTTGAGCCGAGCGATTTGTGGATATACCAGCAATGACCACGGGCAATCCCGCCTGGCGTGACATCGCCCGCTTTGAACCCGTTAAATCCCCACGTCTTGTCAAAGCTGACGAATTGCACCTTGAGCCATTCTTTGGAAAAACTGAGTTCCATAAACCCATACGGCTGGCCCGCCGCGACCCATTGCCTAGAAAACAATCATAAGACTCCATCACCATCATCCAAACAACGTACGACTTAATCCCACCGACTTCGGCCGTGACAGAGCCCGAACTCTGGCTGACAATGCCACCGCCTGCGCCATTTTGAAAGAAATGGGTAAACCAGTCGGTAATGTCGTGGTTGAAGCCATGCGTGTGGCCATTGAACCAGGCGTGGACGCCGCCCGTCTTGGTCAAATCAAACCACTTTTTGATGCGCGGCGCATCCATGTGGTACTGGGGCGAGTAGTGCGTGTTGATAATCTTGAAGTCTGCCGTCGAAGCTGCCAAGTCACGCAACGCATTCTTATACGATTGGTCGGCCCAGCCTTGAATCTTGTCCATGCAGGCCTTGAACATGCCCGTGTCGCCGCCAGCACACATCGGATCCCCCGCATTGATGTTGTCGCACTGGGACGCTGTCCCGCCTTGACCAAAGCATTGGCAGCACACTTGCTGGGCGCCGTGGGTCGTGGCTTCGTTCGTGTCCAAGTTGAAAATGTCGACTGTAATCCCGCCTTTAGTCACCCGCTCGACGTAGTAGTGGTCGGGCATCTTCCATCTGTACCAGAGATGACAGTTGTTAGCTAAGAGAAGCGTGGTTTATAACATCGCATACCGGCCACCGTTGGGCGAGACGTAGGTCGATTGGAGGGTAAATTTCTTGTCGAGATACGTGAGCATTTCAGCCGTGCTCGTGCATTTGCGAAAGGTCGTGTCCGAATCGCCGCAAATGTACGCCGACCCACCAATGTCGTGGTTTCCCGCAACGTTGAGCCACGGGACATTGGCGAGCGAGGGCGCCGAGTACATTTTTTCAAACGTTTCCGTCATGCGGTACTTGACATCGTCGGCGCCAACGCCGTTCCAGTAAATGTTGTCGCCGTGTCCAAGCACGCGGACAGGATTGAGTTGGGCCGCCGACATGCCAAGCAACTTGCCGACGGATTCTTGCGCGCGAAAGTCAATTTTGTAGCTAAGACAACGACAGATGAGGGAGGATACGAATGGGACGGAGCGGCAAAGTACCGAGGCTTGCTCGTATCGATTTGACCCTTGTTCGAGCCAGACGTATAAATGACACAGCACGAGCCAGGGTTCGTCCCATCATCGTTGCGACCTATGGCAAAGGTTGGCAAGGAAAGAAAAAAAATGGACAGCGCCTACCGGTGGTACTACCCCAATCGCCAATCGCCAACATCGTCATGAGGACGGGGTCCGTTTCCGGATCGCTCCACGCGGGAGTCGGCGCCGGCGTCGGTCCAGGCGCCTGCGTCGGGGAGGACGGCGATAAGGACCCACTAGTGTCGCCGTCGCTGCCTGGACTCGGTGTCTTGTTTGAGGTGTCGGTCCCAGACTTGGAATTTGAATCCGTCGACGTCGACTTCTTCGAGAGCACGACGGCGGCGGTGACCCCGCCCGCCACGAGCAAGACGGCGCCGGCGATCAACGCAAGGCGCTTCCCGGTGCTCCGCCCTGGGACGGGTACGTCTTCGGCCATGGGCATCATCGCCGTATCGTCAAAGCTGGATCGATCCAGCGTGTTCGAGTCTAGAGAAAGGAGAATGGAGGGTGAGCATATTCATGTGGGTCGCGTGGCCGTTACCGCGTCGCTTCATCTTTCTTCTGAATTGCCGAGTGCTTGCTTGAGCACAGCTTCTTCAAGGTCCGGTTCTGTCAACAGTGAACGATGGCATACAAAATGCAAGTGCAGAGTCAACATTGAAATTTGGGATAAAGCCCTACGGAAGGACAACCACCAATGGCCAGTAAAAACGCAGGGACTCTTAACTGGCGATGCCATTGGTTGAGAGATTGCATTTTAGCCAATGAAAATGCGTTCAAGTGGCAAGGTCAAGCCTTGACATGATAAAGACTGCCCAGAAACATGTCGCTTCTTTTACAATTGTACCACCTGGCGACTGACTGCCAAACCAGCCGTGGGGCTGGAGGATTGGATAGTTTGGTGCTTCCGTGATATGTACGAAAAGGAGGAGACAGCGACGTGTAGGTCGCAGTGTATACCATGGTATGTGTGGACGCTGTGAGGTTGCGTTTGGAAGAGATCGACGGATGTGGGACACAGACCAGATGCCGTATGTCGTGCGCGCCATCACAGGCCAAATTTACAGGCCGTGTGTCAAATCGAAACGAGATCTGAGATCTGGGCGACGCCAAGGGTGTGAAACTGACAGACCATTTCACGAGTCTCCCTTGCGACTATCTTGGGCAATATTTTATCAAAGGCGTGGTCGACCCACAAAACCAAGTTCTTTCGACTGCTATTCCACCAGGCCATGCGTGTCGTTGACGGTTGAGTGGATCTGATATGGTGGTGCAGGCTTTCAAAACATCCCATAACAGCCTTATGGTGTTCAACCATGTTACCACAGTTTCTCAAGCAAATGCAGTCATGTCATCATATTCCGCAGAGAAAAATGTTCGCACCACTCTCCCGCCATTTGGATCAACCTAGAATTTGAAAGGCTATGTATCCTCTGCTTCGACAACACAAATACTACGTTTTGCATGCTTTGCATGAAACTTGGAACAACAAGAAGGAATACTCTGCCACGTCCGTTGCCGAACGAGGTCTGTATAGTGTTTGGGGGTTCAATAACCTTCTCGAAACCAGCACCACATGAAAGTCCATGGCTTGTTTGGTGCCACGTAAATGGCATCGCCACGAGAAAATAATAACTAGTTAATATTCAATTTGGATGTGAGAAATATTTGAGTTCCGTGATGGGTCTATTTCTGTCACATTTTCTGGTTTGTATGAAGGTGCGCAGTGTATGAATACATTTTATACATTTCCACAACAAAAGAGAATGAGAACTTCCGAACGAGAAAGAGGTGCGAAGAAACCACAACTCGTCGTCAAAACGGGGCTATCAACGACAGTGGTGTTTGAACACGCAGACATAACATGTGCAGATTCCCGACCATACTCGCACCCCAACTGGCGGCACAGCAACCAATTAAGACGTACTGGGCTCTTTGGAATTTACACACGGAAATCGTCCCGGTGCAATGCGTGTATATATACTTTCAGGTCGATTAATTGGCCAAATCCATCAGTGATTTTGTATGTGCCTGCATTTTGTTTCCCCGTTCATTCGTCTTTCGAATGTGATTGGCTATTCGAAAATAACTCTTTACACTCTGGTATTCTGATTGGCCAAAATAGTATGCCGACCTTAAGCCGACCTTAAGGTGAAAATTGTTTTACGTTCACGGTGTCGTTCGCACAGAATGCATTCATTTGGTACCGAGCTACTGTGCTATGCTTTGGTTACCGCGCTCCACCCACCAATTTGCTCCATGCAATTGATTTCTGGCGTGTTGATGTGCGCTCGATGGAGTCAAAAGCACTTCAAGTCTCCCATCATCATAAAGATTAATATCGGACATAGTTGAGGTTCTTCACTCTTTGTTTCCAGAACACACTCGAAACGCTTAGGAAAGTTTAAAAATTGCCCTTCTCGTATAAGAGTCCACCATTTTGTTTGCAGACACGAAGTACAAAAATAATTACTTCGAAGTACACGATTAGACATTGGTCGATTGGAGATAATTTTAATCAATCAAATCAAAAAGAAATTTATTTTTAACCAATGGGAGGAGGGAATCCCGAATTTTTCCGTCAACAAAGCAATTCTGAAATCCCTCCGTCCGTCAATGAACAGCTGACCATAATCAATCTCGCTGTCAACATTTTGGTCAACACGGATAAGGCATCGCAAAGACTGATTCTTAAACCAGATTGCCCCGACTCAGAGAGAGCTACCCGTCAATATCACAAACGATCATGGACGAGCCATGTAAATTCGTTTGTTCCAGCGGTCAAACCCAATGAATCAATCGCACAGCGAATAAATCCAGCTATGCAATCAGGGGCATTACCAATTGAATAATCAGGGAAACCCTGAGGGCATTATTTCCTCTTAGATGGGACAACCAGGTAACCTCCACGTATTGTGCGCTGACCCTGCTCGATTTTTTCTCTCAAGCCCATTCTCCTCTCTATTTGCCTCACAACGGTGGCGATTGGTTCAAGCCAACATATGCGGTGTATTCTTGGCAACAATTTTCTGTTTCTTGCAGTTGTGTGTGTCATGTGCCGTGGTTAAAACAAGGTTTCATCGGAGAAATCGAGTTCCATGATTTTCCATTTTGGGGCAGATGCCCTCTAATGTTGATTGTTTTTACTGTACCAAGTCTTAAAAACATGACGACCCCAAACAGTACTAATCAATTGGCTGATCAGACCCCAAATTTCTTGTTCTTGGTTGCGATACCAGAAGTGGACGCACAACATATTATCGAACTTCAGAGTAGTTTCATGGTGTATCAATGGAGTGGAATGTCCAGTACATTTTCATTTCTGGCCGACAAGATCAATCTGTTCGTCAAACGACTGGGTGCAATAATCAACACTATGTATCGCGGTACTAGGTTCAATGTATTTCAACTTGCCTATATGGCTGCAACGTAAATTCCATCATGCCTGTTTCAACTTTGCGGGCATTCTATCCCACTTTCAGCAGTTTTGTACTCGAAGTGGGCTATTTCGTTGCTTGGAATTGTTGCTTGGGCTGCCATCTGGGATCAGATGCCATTTTGACATAACACGAGAAAAGTAAATCCACCATTAGCCCCGCATTTCTGACTTGCCAGCAAGAGATCTAAATGGTGGTTCATTCTTGGTTGTATATTGTCCATCCGAACGACCAATTGGAGCACGGAAATCGCATGCGTCGGGCGGCGCGCAGCTGTGTCGTTCGTCCTTTCCGCGCGACGGGCCCACTTTTATGCTCAAGATTATCCATTTTATTCTGGTTTTGCAATAGCCCGTCGAGAACGCTCGCTGCTTACAGCACAGACTATGTCATTTTTCAATTTGCTTGGTGCTATGAAAGTGTTCTCTGCTGGTCTTGGCTTGGTCGCCGCGGTTGTCTTCGCCGACGACAACCACGAGGACAAGCGCCTCATTGCCTTGTCCGACACGAATCGCGAATGGCTCACCCTCGACCAAGTAAACTCTCTCAAAAGGTGCATGACCATACCCCTCTTGTAGATTGCTGCATTGGAAGCCAAGTCGATTGGATTTGTGGATGCTACCAACGGGGTCTGGGACGAACTCCCACTGCTGGTCGCTCAGCATCGGTCCATTGTCAACAAGACATACCCTGAGGCCCCGCAACAACAAGCGCTGCTGGAATCGATCCATGACAATGTCGACCCGGACGATTTGAAGGCGCTGTTGACGGAATTTGTCGAGAAATTTCCCACGCGGTACCGGGATTCGCCCGAAGGCAAGCAAAGCGCGGGGTGGATTTATGACCACGTGCACGAACTCCGGGCCAATGCTCGCGATCATTTGACGTTGACGGTCCGCAAGTTTGAACACACGTGGGGCCAATACTCGGTCATTGCCCGTGTGGAACCCGCAGGTGGTGCCACGTACGATGACGTTGTCGTCCTCAGCGCCCACCAAGATTCGATCAACCGCAAAAACTTGTCCAATGCGCCCGGCGCCGACGACGACGGCTCGGGCACGGTCACGATTTTCCAAACGCTCAAGCTGCTCTTGGACGAGGAAGCGTGGGCGCCGGTCCGTCCCGTCGAGTTTCATTGGTACGCGGCCGAAGAAACGGGGCTGCAAGGGTCCGCGGCCATCGTCAAGGCATACGCGACCCAACATGTTGACGTCTACGCCCAAGTCCAGCAAGACATGACAGGGTATGTCGCTCCCGGGAGCACCCCCGTCGTGGCGTTCGCGTCGGATTTTAGCTCGCCGTCGCTCGTCACGTTTCTCCAACGGCTCGTTGAGACGTACTTGGACATTGGCTGGGTCTCGCGCGATTTTGGATACGGCGCTTCGGACCATGCGTCCTGGTTCCGCGCTGGCTATCCATCGTCGTTTCCATTCGAAGCAGCCCGCGGGTTTGGCAACCCGTACATCCATTCGGCCAACGATACGCTCGACAAGATTGACTGGAAGCACGTGGCTGACTTTACCAAGTTTTCCATCGCGTACGTCGTCGAGTTGACCCAGGAGGCACCGAATGGCGACGATGACGATACTATCAAGGCGTGAGTGTGGTTGTAGGACAGCCACAACTGAAATGAACGGTGCTTTCAAGCGGCATAGCAGGATCCTAATTTGGTCCCGTGGGGCTAATAACGAAATTTCATGTTTGCTATTTTTTTGTCTTGTTGTGACTTCTAATATGTGCGAGTCTCGATGACATGAATTTTGACCGCTTTGACGATGGTTTTAGACGGGATAAAATACTCTGCAACATGATTTGTGCTGTCTGATTCACAGCATGAACAGGAACACTAGTTCACACCAACCATACATTTTTTCACAGCAGTATTAGTCCTTCTCATGCATACAAGTACTTAGCATTGGACTATCCACATGTTAACGTTACCACACGCAACGGGCTTGGGGTGGGGCGATTGTGCGGGACGCATACGTTCGCCCGAGGTTGTCAGCGTGTTGGCTCCACGCATCAATGTACTTTTGGCCAAACGCTCTTTCGAGTGCCATCGTGAGTTTCATCCAGAGGTATCGCTGCGCCGTGCGCAGCGGCTCGACGTGGTTTTCCTCCCATGGAGATGCCCAGCGTTGGTAACCATAGTAGAACGTCTGGTGCACACAGCGAGCTAGGGTTGGGTGTGTGACTGTCGCACTGGAAAAGAGGTGCCCGGCGAGCCTATGTAAGTCGTGGTCCCAGCCATTCGGTTCAAATTCTTGGGCGTGCAAGGCCACCGACGCGACGCTTGACGTTTCTCGCACGAGAATATCCTGGACAACGTCTTGGAGTTGGGTCCACGTCGCATACACTTGGGTCGGTTGGTCCAGGGGTGCCACGGGCGTGTTGGCTAATTGGGCAAATCCAGTTTCACTCACACGGAAAAAGTAGTGGACGGCGTTGCCGACAGTGACTCGTGCAATCGTGTGGCCACGCACGACCACCGAGTCCGAGAGACGCGCGGGCGACGAATGACCAAAGAATTGCACCCATGCTTCCGTGCCAGCCAACGTGGCCGCTTCGCGCGCCTGCCACCATCCGTTCGCCTGGCCTGCGTCCCCCGCCGTGACGTAGACAAACACGGCGCGAGTGTCCCGTTGACTGAGCGAGGCAAAGACCGACGACGACATGAAGAGCTCGTGGTCATCTTGGTGGGCGACGCCATACACGTGGACTTGCTTGGCAACCGTTGGACTTATCAAGGGGTAGGGAGTGAGCCAGCCCAGCGTCGTGGGTTCGTTCGAATTTGATGCCAAGTACACGTCGCACGATTGTACATTGTCGTCAAACGAAGAGGCGATGCAAAAATCGGCCGACGGAATGCAACGTTGATGGCAGTCGGCAGCTGTCGTGGCATCGCCGTAGCCACGAAGCGTTGTGGCCCCGGCGTCGTCTAGTTGGAGGACAAGGCCAGGAAGGACGACGGGCGTGGCGGGGTCATGGACGAGTTGGGTTGAGGTCGACAGGGCATCCGTCGATACGGCATACAACGAGCAATTCCGCGTGAGCAAATGGTACTGAAAGAGCGGCGATTTGATTGCGGCGGCCGCTGCCGCACACGCGTCAAGTGCTTGGACACTCGGGACAACGTGGCTGACTTTGGCATCTTGAAGCACAAAGTGGGCCATGCTGGCATAGCCAAGTGTTGGGTGGTCGTTGCGTACGATCGGATCGACGACCCACCCAGCCGAGACATCGCTCCGAGCAGCCACATCTGGGCCAAACAATGTACATGTTGGTTTGGTTGAGCCAATGCCGAATCGGCTTCCAGCACATTGATCGATGCTGGCACAGGCTTGGCGGCATGCAGCGTCAGTCGTGACATTTGCAAACTGCTTTTCTTGGAGTTCAAAAAGAGACGCGAGGCGTTGTGGCGCGGCGTAGTAAAACTCACCCGACAACGTCTTCATGGATGTGCCGAGACTCGCGAGGATGGGCGGCGACGGTGAAAACGCATGCACGAGGCAGACGCGGGTCGTGCCAATGTATGTAAAGTACACTTGACCAGCGGTGGCCGTCAACATGGCGCATTCGGATATCGATTCCACGTACAAATAAGGCTTGATTTCCGCCCCGCTGGACAAGAACGACTCGATTATGGCAGCTGCGGGCTGCTCCATTGCTACCGTGGTGCCATTAGAAATCGTTGCGCTGTGGTGGCCGTCGGACGGCGGAACACTCAACCCCTCTACGAGACGCGCGTGCACTTGATCGACCGACTCACGCATCCACTGCGTGCTTGTCAAGTAGTGGAACGAATAGGATGGCATTGGATACGCCCCCGCAACGCTTTGACGTAGCTCGACACCGCCAGGATCTTGTGGGGGCGAGGGGGGCACGACGCCAGCGCGGACACCAACGCGAGGAACGCCCACCCCTTGCTTGGATTTGAGGTAGCATTGCGGGTAGCCATACGGATTTGACCACGAAAACGCGCGGCAGCCAGGGGTCATGGCACAATGGGTACAACAAGCCTCGGCCGTCGCGGGATACGTGGAGAAGAGGTCATTTCCAGCGTAGTCGAGGTTGTCGACAATGGATGGGCAGGAACCGCCGATGGTTTGGCCAAGCGACGCGAAAACAACGAGACGCGCGAGAAGCCAGTAAAGGGGCGACATTGGTTGTCCCCACAAAAGGCAAATTGAAAATGACACAACGCTGGCCTCAACGTTTTAATCAAACCAGACTAAAAACTCCGAGACGATCGACAGTTGAAGTGCCTATCATGGTCCGTGACGCTGAGCCAAGCCATGAAAGACTATCGTTCGTGGAGGACCTATCAGGTCAACCATACTTGTTCCTGATCGAGGGAAAGGTGGCTTTGAATGTTGCCTTTTACGATCGTTGTGGGGTTTGTTTGCGACAGGAAAAACCGAAATCTGGGGCAATTTGTTGCCCAATATATCGAGCAAACGTTGACTGGCTGCTCGAGAACGAAGCCAACTTGGTAGTGAAGGCATGTATTTACGCAAACCTGATCGTCCGGAGTCAACGTTGCAGCAATCTGAGAATCGAAACGTTTGGCCTGATGCGACCAGACGACAAGCTGCAACTTGCAATTTGGAACTTGCCTTTCGTTATATTTTACGGTCAAACCGCACAATGTTGTGATCGCGTGGAAACGTACTTGGATATCATGGATCAGTTTGAAAAACTCGATCATGTCCTCTGATAAGTGCCAGGAGAGCTCGTTACCCTGGGGTGATGATGGGAATCATTTACACATACAAAAAGTTTGATTCGAGCATATTATTTGTCTGATATTCCCTGACGTCAACATGAAACTGTGAATAATATGTAGTCTGAGTTGGTGGACAGGGACAAACCTTCCCTGTGGCCAAAAATGCAAGTGAGTATAGGTACACGTGAATAGCCAATGATACTCGAAAAATGGAAATCAAAATTGTGATAGTCGTGATAAAATTCCGACAATGCGGAAATGGCGCTGCAAGACATTTTCAGTGTTCATCAGTTTCAAATGCTGGTTTTGGATGTGAGTCACTTCGTGCACAGAATGCGATCCTCCAGACGCGACATTTGAGGGCAACGCCAAGATTATGGGATTGGACTCTTTCCTGTCGAATGAAATCTATGCACACAAACAAAAGAAAGTATACCGTATTAATATGCGGAACAATGATTTGATTGGTTAAAACTCAGCCCTATCGTCAATGATAGACAACTTGTTCAAAATCGCAAATGTCAGCAGGTGAATAAAAATATGACCCGCATCCGGACGTTTATAAAAATATGCGAGAGGTCTTTGTGTGATCATCCAATGGGTGACACCCAAAAATCTCCACAGTGCCTCTCGCAAACAAATTTGCGAGTCCGGATATTTTAATTTTGAAGCAGACAATATGATACGAGGATAAATCTCTCGCGCCACCAAAAACACAACAAAATTTCTTTTGTGAATTGATATGATTGGATGATATTAAAAGAATTGACGCATCCTATTGGTTAAAAATTATTGGACGCAGATTAACGCTCATCTGTGCACCACTTTCAATGGTTTCTCTACTGTGTGCCTTGTTCCATGCTCGCCTCCGCCGCCGCCAAAGACGTAACCAGCTTCAAATGATGCGACTGCGTGGATTCCTGCGCGAGATGAATCGAATCGAGTCGCCTAGGCTGCAACGTGACCAGACAGACACACCCTGGTACACTATGTACCGGTCTCGAAATGAATCTTCGTTTTTAACGACAGTTTCCCTTCCTCCCGATGCTTTTGATGAGTTGCTGTGACTCTTCTCCGAAGAATACACGGTGCTGTCTGGTCCTTGGCGACGCGGAAGACCACCACGGGTGCTGCACAAGCATGCTGCTCTAGCCATGGTCCTCCACTTTTATAATACCGCTGTGGAACACAAGACCTCCAAGAAATATTCGGCGTGCATCAGTCGAAATTTTCAAGAGTCCTTCGCATGGCCGAGGATGCGTTGGACCGAGCCTTCCGTCGCCTTCCAGACGCGGCTGTCAAGTGGCCGTCGAAAACAACGCAAGAAGACTGGGCAAAGTTAACGAATGCCAAGGAGCCCCTCGTACACGGTGTGTTTGGTTTCGTCGATGGTAAAAACTATCGTGTGCAGAGTCTAAGTAACGTAGACTTGCAAAATGCACAATACGATTGTTTGATTTTCCCTGTCGTCCGATCTCATGTCTTGTAGGTTGGCTACATTGCGTATTTGTGACCGTGTGTCTGTGCTTTGGTGTCGACGGTACAATTATTTGGGCGCGACACAACTGCCCGGGATCGTGGAATGACGGCGCGATGAGCCGCTCTCTACAAGCGCGCATGGCCGACGACCGGCGTGTTGCACCGGGAATAAAGGTTGCGTCGGACTCGGCCTTTCCTGTCGCTGGACGCTGCGCTGGAAGAATTATTACACCCCTCAAAGAATGCGATCTTGAGCGTCATCCGCACTCACAACGCGCTGCACTGCACACAATGAGTGATTGCATCACGTCATTGCGGCAAGCTGTGGAATGGGAAATGGGTGATGCTGGAAATGTGTATCGACAATTAATGCACCCACTCACGTACAACCCTGTTGTCAGAGGCTAACGTTTCTTCAACATCTTTTGGTTGTACAATTTTCGTGTGCGCAAAACAGGATTGAGCCAAAACAAAGCCATATTCATTTCATCATCTTACGTGTGCCTGAATTAATATTGACTTTTGTATAACACGACTATCCATGCGCAAGTTTTTACCTCCGACCATCTCGGCGAATTGTATTGATTCCGAGTGATCGAGTATGGAATTTATTCACAAAACTATTTTGACCGGTTATTAGATTACTCTGATCGTGTAAATATCTAATATCATGGATTTTTTTACGGAAGCTCACTTTGAGTCGAAATAAACTCAAATATATGCATCTTAGTACATATTTGGGTGTCGGCGACAAAATTTGCGCCAAAGAAAATTTATTATTCCTCCTTTTGACCAAACAACATGCCCATGAGCAGGAGATGCATTTCTTCTCGGTGGGCTACACGGGCTCCATGCGGCTTTCTTCACGCTTGGCTGCGCGCTCGTCGAGGTACAAAATCAATGTGACCATGTCGGGGGACGCCTTGGAGTCGGCTTCAGACGCCCCTTCAATGTACTTGTCGATGGAACGGTGCTTTTTCGCCGTGTATGAAAGCAAGCCACACGACGTGTCGTCTTGGCGTGCGCGCTTAACCTTCGCGCTCAAGGCTTCGAGCTCAGATGGCGGCATGCCCGTTCGGCCGAGCTCTTCGGAATCATCCGCACGTGGGCTTAAGTGGGGGTGTTGTGGGGATGTCATCATCTTCTAAAGTATTTCATCAGTTACATGATTTTACAGGAGTGATACCGTCTTCCTCATCCCCAAGTGATAAGACAGATACTGACTGGTCGATCTCCTTTTGGACTCGCTTCGCACGCAACACCTCGTCGGGTAAATCAGGGTTGCCCGTTGGCTTTGGATGCTTCTTCAAGAGCAAGAACTTGCGCTTGAGTGCGTCTCCATCACGCACAGGAAGTTGCTTGGACTCTGCGAGACGATTGAAGCGTCCCTCAACCGTTTCCCATCCATTCTTTCCGAGAGGTAGAATGTCCTGGGTTATCTCCAGGAGAAGGTCGACGGATACCGGGCACCACGACTTTCCTCGGCCTGTTTTCTTGGCCATGGTGCTTTTGGAAGTGGCCTCTTGCCCCTCCAATCAACATTGCACTGTTACAATCGATATTAATGACATAAATTTATGGAGTGTGGATGCGAGTTTGGTGACTCGCAAAGCTGATGTTTGCGAAGACGATTTTGTGGTCTTCGCAAACTTGCGAGCACACTTTTATTTGAAAAATGTCCCAGATCCAACCGGAAGAAAATTTGTTTTGCGAGATTTTTGGGTGTCACCCAATAGGTGCGGGGCTACCTAACTTTAGGTTGATTTGCTTTCGTAACCCAAAACTACATAGGTTGGTATCATCACGTACAGTTGATGTTGTACGTAGTTGGTAGTTGGAGGTGGTCTAATGAAAAGCCCCCGCACCTATTGGATGATCACACAAAGACCTCTCACATATTTTTATAAACGTCCGGATGCGGGTCATATTTTTATTCACCTGCTGACATTTGCGAATGTGTTTGCCTCAAGCATTTCCCTTTTCTAGCACATCATTGGTAGAAACGAACAAAATATCTAATTCTCATTGGCTGCCGAGTAAAATTACCCACCGATTGCCCCTCACCAGACCGACCGCATGGGCGAAATTGTCGCGCTATAGCCTCAATCCTTGCCCACAACATCAACACCGCGGTACAACCCATAATGCGTTGGTAGTGTGAGTACCTGCCGACGCCACCGTGTCCTCCTGCCGCCTGTCGCCATGCCCCACCGCTGTGCGCTGTGTCTTGTGATCAATCCTTGGAAAGGCAATACTGTGAAAGGTGTGCGAAGCGAGGAATATCGTGCAAAACCTGAGCGTGTCGACTGCTCCGCCATCACACGTGGTGGCGGCGCTGCGTGGAGCATTCAGTACGCGTGCCAAGGAACATATCAGGTGTCGGGCGATGTATGGTGGCGGCAAAGTAGGTGCGCTCATGTTTTGCACGATATTCCGCGCCGCGCACACCTTTCACAGTATTGTCTTGCCGAGGATTGATCACAAGACACAGCGCACAGCGGTGGGGCATGGCGGCAGGGCACGGTGGTGCCAGCAGGGCACGGTGGCGGCAGGGATGGTGTCGGCATCACGAAGGAGTCGTTGACCAATCAAATTGTGAATACTCTATATATGAATATTGTGGTTTATAAAATTTCATGGATTGTTTGTGTTGATTTAATCTGCTTGTTTGCAAAGACGATTTTCATTCAAAAATGTCGCAGAAAGAACCGGATAAAATCTGCGTTTGCGAGATTTTTGGTTGTCATCCATTGGCTAAAACTACCTGCCAACGCTTTGATAGGCTGAAATTGACAAATTACATGGAAATGTTGCTCCTGGTTTGTGCTCGGTACGGAATTGATTTATTGACTCTTCAAGAAATCAACAGTTCTGTTCCGATTGCTCGCTGATTCGCGAGTGTTTGCGGAAGGGAACCATTGCAAAGTCCTTGGTGACATTAGTACAAGTGTCGCTCAGTAGTGAATTTCGTTGGACACCACCACATCAGTTGGTTAAGCGGCGAAATATAACGCGACCGAATTCTTTTTCTTGGGCTCGATCCCGAAGCGCAGCACTGCCGACGGGAAATCACGTACTAAGTAGTAGCACTGAGCTGAGGGAATGGAAAAATTTCGTCGTCCGATAATAATCCACGTTATGGGCAGCATCTTAGCTGACATGCGACAATGGACAGCGCCCGTGAGCAATCTGGTGATTCTGCTGGAGAATCAAACTATTTTCGTGTTAGAACACAGAACAAGGAAATTCAACGATTGCGAATTGTCTTTGACAACTCGTCGTACACTTCTCGCGTGCGTCGACACAGCCTCCTACGCGTAGTGATTTAGCAACGTTATAGATTATAATATTGTGCTTTCAGTCGAAATTTGGACTCGTGTGTTTATTGTGCAAATCGCTCAATCTATTCATTGTACTTACTCGGAGTATTGGTTGTGTGGGACTTCTGGAGAAACAATTTGTCGTGCCCGTTGCATCAAAAAGGAATAGTCTATTCTGGTTGGTGAAACAAATTCACTAAACGAGCGTTAATTGGCTAATTCTTCCTGCCCATACCGTCTAGCGTAATTCGAGTCCGACAGCCAATTCCTATCAGACACTCATATAAATTAATAATCTTTCGCTCAAAGGGAAGACAAGGTTTCAGAGTTTTCACCACGCGCCAAAATACACTCCCGTAATTAATAAATACTCTGTAACATGATACAATATCAATTAATTTTGAGAGTTTTTTTCGCGCGCACTTCGAAGCAGCTCCAATGGTGAGTGTGCGATTCATTCCCCTTGCTGCCTGCAATGGAAGTCGACGAGCTCAATCAAGCGCAGCGTCATCAGCGAGGCCGACCAGTCTCCAAGTACGGGCCGAAGAAGAAACCCAAGCAATACAAGAACAGTGTGGTAGCCTACAGCGAGCGACTAAACATGATCAAATACTACGAGACGTATGGAATGTCTGCTACTCTGGCTGCCTTCCACCCCAATCTGACATCTACTGCACGTGAAACAATGCGCAAGAAAGTGTACTCATGGTTGGCCAAGCGGGATCATATTGAGAAGATGGCGTCCAGTCCGTCGACGGCCAATATGCGATGTTGGAGACCGCTGGGCGCCGGGACAACACTGACTGCTGAGGCAGAGGAGCAACTCCTCGGTTGGGTCCTGGACATGCGGAAGGACGGGGTGCCTGTGACTCACAGCATGCTCAGAATCATGGCTCTCGAGGCAGCCATTGACGCAGGCCTGCAAGATCATGAGTTCTACGCCGGCTGGCACTGGGTACATGGATTCAAACGTCGCCATGGCCTGTCGCTTCGCGCTCGCACTCGCATCGGCCAAGACACACCTGACGACGGTGACGAGGCCCTCGAGACCTTCGCGCGCCGAGTTCGATCCATCGTGGCGGAGCACAATATCGATCGAATCTACAATGCAGATCAAACTGGTGTGAACTACGAATACCTTCCGACAAGGACGTTGAATGCCGCGGGCGACAAGACAATCTGGGTCAAGTGCGGTGGCAAGACGAAAGAGAGAATGACGGCCATGCTACTGGCGGACTCGACCGGCACGAAGCATCCACTATTCCTTGTGCTCAAGACGGCGAAGTCCAAGGTGAAGGCCGTCGTTGAAGAGAACCTGACTCTCCGGCATGGCTTTGGCAAGACGGTGTGGAAGTCGGTCGCACCTATGCAAGTCCAGAACGGCTGTCAGATCTATGGCAACCCAAGTGCATGGTGGAACTCTGACATCTCCTTGCAATTCCTGAAGTACCATTTCGCGAACCGTCCAGACCGCGAGACGAAGAAGGTCCTTCTGCTCTGGGATGACTTCTCAGCCCACTTCACCGACGAGGTGACCGCCTATGCAGAAACCATCAATGTCATGTTGGAGCGTATCCCCCCTCGCTACACCTGGATCTGCCAGCCCGCCGACGTCGCGTGGAACAGGCCGTTGAAGGCTCGACTCCGTCAGAATTGGCTAGACCTCATTCGGCGTCAGTTGAGAAGCGCGAAGCAGCGTGACGTACCGTTCAAGTTGCAGCCTCCGTCGCGGGCAACCATTGTAGAATGGATTGCGGCTACATGGTCGGACTTGCCTACAACGACCATTCTGAATGGTTTCAAGAAGTGTCAACTTCTTGATGGTGTACCTGCTGATGCGGAGGAGTCTGGTGGTGTTGTGGATGATGA